>BGPT01000299.1:309963-324669 GCA_003297045.1 Symbiodinium sp. clade C Y103
AGAAGGCCATCTGCCCGGGCCGCTGGGAATGTCCATCTCCAGATATACTCAACCATGTAACTGAGCATGGAACTAGCATGGAAATGCATAGCGGGGGTGCTGTTCCAGAGAACTAAGGGGATATATAACCATAGTTGCAGGAGTTATATCACACCTTTTGTTCTTCCACAGTTATACCCATGAAGAAAACCCAACTGCGCCCCCAAGTAGGATGAACCAATGGATTCTGCCCATCATTGGAACTTGTCCCAAGCGCTCCGCTCAACAGGTGCACCTTCCTTTCTTCCACCTGCAACGGTCACCACTTCGTTTCAAATCCCGAGCTGAACTGGCCGCTGAGGCCAGTGGTTGGACTGGAGTCACGGGGCATCATTCATAAGTTGTTGAAATTTGTTGTGATGACGACACCATGCATTTGCTGTGACTGCCACTGGAAGGGAAGTGAACGATGTGGAACTTTGGACAAGTTGACACCCTGAATGTCCGTTTATTATTGGGTGACCTGCTTTGGGTGACCTGCTTATGAACCGCGTAAGATTCCTTGGATGTGCATGCCAATGAAAAAGGATGCAGATCTAGGAAGGAGTTCCCTGTAAAGGCAAAAGCCAAGCAAGCTCCGCCGGTGTGAAGCCAAGTTTGCACAAACGAAGCATATGGCATATGACGGTCGGGTCAAGTTTTTGGGTATCCCCAAGTCGGATGGTTTGACCATGGTTTTCTATTGTTTGCTCGGAAGATGTGTTGCTTTGCACCACTTCGCAATTTGCATACTTTCACGATGCCACTTCGCTTTCTTGCACATTTTGGGTCACGGCTCAGGAGAAGGTTCTTGTGGGTACCCCCAAATTGTGGTGAGATCTTACGGTAGGAAGGGGGAAGCTTCCTGCAAGACATTCTAAGGTCATCTTGGGGTCACTTGGGTATAGATCGACCCTGGATGGCTTTTTGACCCAACAGCCACTTCACTCCTATACGCAAGAATGGACACGATGCTGTGGCATTTGTGGCATTTGATCCAGCTGTGAATTTTGCCGCCATGCAGCCATACCGTTTTCACCCACAGTATGCCCTCCCAGAATTTGCTTCAAGGAAAATATACAGGAACCTCCTTTATCTGCTGGGTAAATCAGTTTCCAACACATTTTCCCATGAAGCCATCCAATGATCCCCCTGACATCCCCTGACTTGGTACAACTGTCATGAAATTCGGCAACTCTGAGGTTCCAACTCGTTCAATCTCACGACCCGAAGCAGGAGCACCAAAGGCACACTCCACTTTGGATCCCAGGATTGGATGATGAACAATTTGCAGGACAGCCTGGTATTTGATGGTGTAAAAGCCTATGGTTTCCTGGACATGTTCCCTCGAACCAATCCATTGATGTCATGTTTGGTGGTGAAATCCCAAATCACCATTAAATCCCCATTAAATCCTCATTAAGTCCCACGAATCCCCATTGAAACAAGGATTTCTCACAACTGTGGACTAGGCAGCGAAGCCTTGCGCCTGGGGGCAAGGTGAGGAAGGGCTCAGCCGGGCCGGGCCAAAAACGGAGAACCCCCCATGTTTGGGCCCATTCATGCTATAGTTCTCCCAAAAAAGATAGAAAAGTAAAATCCTACTCCAAAAATGGTGATGAATCACTCGTTTTTTTTTGCGGTGGGGTTACTATATATGGGGAAATGGATGGTAGTAACAATACAGATACCATTCTTTTTTTCCCGCAGTATTGTGGTAGGAAACCGATGATGAAGAATCAGGTTAATTGTGGCACAGAGGATTTTCAGACAAACTATAAACCCATCTGGTGAAGCTCTTGCTGCATTTGGCGTGGCTGACAGGTAGAGACGCCAATGGCAGTCCTGTGTCACAGATGTCACAGTCTGGCTATCCTACCCTGGGTGCTAAAATGCCAGAGGCACGTGAAGACCACGGTGGCCATGGTAACAAACTGAGTACCGCCAAAATGTGCCGTTGGACCATGGAGTTGGGACACGATGCAGGTCTGAGATGGAAAACTGTTGCGAACCCTCAGATATTCGCTTGCCCTGGACTAGAGGGCCCCACACGCCCACCCCTGTCGGTAGGCTGCCAAGACTCTGCCAGCTTGGGCCCCCAGACGTTGGCCGTCCTGCCGCAAGTGCAGTGGATGTACATCGCTTTTGTATGCCGTTTGGAACATCTACCAGCCTTTTGCATGAGCGACATGATCATGGTTTCTATCCATGAGGGTCTCCCAATTGATGGTTTTGTCTGGTTTCGTACTCAAAAAATCTAAAATCTAAAAACAACAAAAAATGTGGGTCCCATGTTTGTCCCATACCGACCCATGCCTATGAATTCAGCGGTCACAGCGACATGCGGCACTTCCATCTGTTTGCTTTTGAGGAGAAGCCTGAGGCACTCTTGAAGCCAGTTTGGAAGGCACGCATCCGCATCCGCTTAGCCTGTTCAGCATGTTACCCACCCAATTTAGGGCAATTTCCATACTTTTGGATAGTCTTGGGTAGTTTTCACTAGCTTTGGAATGTTTTGGATGGTTCTGGAACTATGAGCTTTCGGGGTGGTATACCTAGAATTTTGGACCCGGATAGCAGGCTGAGATGCAGAACTTGAGTTCAACAGCAGGCTTCGGACGAGTGATCTGCCAGTGTGAGGCGGGAAGCCGACCCTCTGTGGTTTTAGACAGCTTTGGGTTGCGACCTCAGAGACTTCCAGGGAACAAACATCTGCATTTGGAATATATATATATATATGTATACATATGTATATATATATATATATACATATGTATATATATATATATATTTGTTTAGGCCTGTGGGGGGGGTTCTCTGTAAATCCAATAAAATGTGGGCGTTTCTTAATTTAGGCACTTTTTGGACATAATTTGGGATTCGCTGAATCTTGATTTAAGGCAATGCACAAGAGAGCACAGAGAGAGTCCGAATCGCATGCACAAGCTGTGGTCTTCCAATGGAGTTTTTCGAAGAACCACAGGACAGATTAAATTTGATTCCACTCAAGTGCATTTGCACATGCTCGAACCTAGAATGGTTTTTGTTCCAAAACAAGCTGCTACAACAGTTCGATGCTTGTGCTGGAGCTTCACTGGTCTTGTCTTTCTGGGACCCCCACAGCATTTCCTTTGGAGGCAATTCGGAGGCTGCCAAATTTGAGATACCTCGATCAACTACAAACACGATTCTACCAGATCTCCACATCCTGGGGAAATTTGACCCGAAAGAATTCGGTCAGGTGTCGGTGTTGTGAATTGTTTCAGGCAACGGCGTACTATGCCGGATCAGTTGAATGGGGTGTGCATCCCAGGGGCGTGACGTCAATTTGGTCAAACATGGAGTACCAATGGACCCAGACAATTTGGCAATTCTCAGATGAAACTTATGAAAGCAACTCATTTTTTGCGTGCCAAGGTTGATCCAACCCCCTTTGTTTGCTCCTTGTGCCACTTTGTGATGATCAAGCTGCTTGATCGACACGGGGGGTCATTGATCAAGGCATGAGGCAGGTGTCCCTTTGATGACCTAGCTATGAATCAAAGTTCTGTCGCGCACACAAGCGTACCTCTATTCAGACTGCTCCAGTACACTTGTTGAGATATTGTATATTTTATATGTACTTGGTTTTATTATTGGACATCATCACATCTCATATTCCTTGGAAGAAAGGGTTTCTTCTGCGATCATATGAATGTTTTTTTAAAGGTTCAAAGGCCACCGGCGAACCTGATTTAGGTATATTGCCAGCCTTTTTTTTTTCAGTACAGTTCTGTAGTTTAGATGTACATTACCTAGATTTTTCTAAAAGGTGGTACTCAAACCACAACTTTTCATCCATATATTTGTAAGTATGCACATATTGATGGTATGATTTGAGCATTTCCAACCGCCGCTCTCTTCGACGGACCCTCTGGAGCCGTGGAACGTCGTGGATTTTTGGTCCCCAAGATATTTTTAGCACAGGTCTTCTAAGATTTCTAAGATCCTTTAAGCCAACAAAGTTATGAATCAGCATGAATCAGCCATCGAAACAACCAGGTCTGCACATTAAATTTTGGTGCGAAAAAAACCAGATGCAGCCAACAGCTGTGCCGAGGCCTTTGATCACGCGGTGCTCGCATATTTTTTGCTCGTGCTGCTTTAGGCAATGGGTGCAGCAGGAGGCCCGTTGCAGAGCTGGTTTTGCAGGTCTCAACTTTTTTTGCATCACGGATTCCCACTTTTTTTTGCGTCTTGGCAACATTTTTATGTCAAGTCCAGGCATGGCGAGAGTTGAAACTACAGAGCTACTATGCTGATCAGGTCGATCTGCATAAGAGTCACAATAAGACGAACGGCGCACCGCCTGTAGCGGTGCCAAGCTCAGTCACCGACAGGTGACAGCTGAACATTTTGAACAGCAACGTTTTCTCGGGATTTCATGAGTTAATAGTGGTTAGTTAATAAATGGTTAATCATTGATAGAAATGGGAACATGGTGCTGAAATAGATTTGGTTTTCACGTTTTCTTGCCGCTAATAGGTGCTTTGCCTCAGCAGCTCAAACTCCGTATTGCAACGATTATGAATTGGGAGAGGACCCAGGCCCTTTAAACTGCGTGCAGATGTCTGTAGTGACCTGCGCCCATATACATATTATACAACACGTGTATGTTTCACACAAAGAGTCATTCTTGAAGTGAGGGAAAACCAAGCCAAAGATGTCCAAGTTCAAGTATTTCTTCTTATCCCTTTGCGTAAAGGCTCGATTGTAAACGAGCATTTAGAGGAGGTATGGCACCGATGCTTATTGATGCATAAACACCGAGAAACACAGCGTTTGGATCTGGAGGTACACAAGACAAGTTTTTCAGAACCCTACCATGATAGCCTCATATAGCCTCCCTTCTGGAAAGTGGATGAAATCGGGTACATATGACATACATATAACATACATATAACATACATATACAGTATACTATTTAGATTTGGATAGTTTGGGATCATCAGGATCATCCCTACTCCCCCAACCCCACCAAGGGCCCCAGATCTGAGGTACCACAAATCAGATGTCCTCAGCCGGGCTGCGACCAGTTCCTCAAGAAGACGGATGCAGCCCTGGCGCGTTTGCAGGGCATCGGTCAAGCCACGAGTTTCGCACCGGGTTTCGGACATTGCTGAATGCATCCGCGGATGCAGCACATGCATGGGTCAGAAGAAAAACCGACTTGAGTGATCTTGTGTCTTTTGAAACTTTTGTGTATCAATCTGAGGGTCCAACAATTTGACCCATGACCCAGTCCCCAGATCATGCTGGAAGCAGATACAGAAATAGATTTGACCGTTGAAGCATACCTTGCGGTGCCTGGGAGAAAGGAGGATATGATCAGTCCAAGGAGGAGGACCAAATATAGAGAACATGTCTACTTTTCCACAATTGGTTTACAGGAAACTCTGCAGGAAAGCTCCATATTTTTTCGCAAAACCAGGGTTTCCTATAGTTTTTCCCTAGAACCAATCCAGTGAACTTGCAGGTGGAGCCTGCTGTAGCTGCCTCAGTTGAACCCGGAACCCGGATTCCCCGCTTTTTGGGAGATCATCCAGGGTCATGCTTTTTAGAGAAGGCATTTTGAAGGTCAATTTATATAGATCGTTTTTGATTTTGATTTTGCTTTCAATTGCCATTACACGCCTGGTCACTATGGTGTCCAAGCAGCTGCAAGGGTGTTAGCAGGGAGGGTGACAGGTTCCACTCTATTCCGGACACCATGATTCTGTACCTGGGGGCCTGTGATTCTTTGGAGTTGACATGTTGTTACTTTATTGTGGATCTCATGTTTTCGGGCTAGAAAACTGGTTGTCCAAATCAGCCATGGAAATCCCAGGGGATCCCTCTTGATTGATAATTATAGAAGTTACTGTACTAGGAGTATGAAATAGCCAGGCAGTATGATGGTATGGGATAGGGGAATTTTTCATGGGTCATCTGGCTCTGATATTCTAGCACTGAGTATGATAGTGTAGTAGATGCGATGTTGCGCACGCATCTGACTGAGTGACCCAAGCCAACAAACCAAACAGTCACAAAAACATAGAACATAGTCCGCAGGCACGCAGACGTAGGGAGAATACCTACACACTTATCTATGTATGTGCATGGTGACATGATCAGACTCTTTCATATGGACACATTTCCGTTTCCCTCATATATCCTTACATGATCTTACATGACTTTGCATCGTGGTACATTCCCTCACCTTGCATTCAATTACATGTCTTTGCAAGCTGTGCATACCCGCACCTAGATACACATTCATTATGCAGATGCGCACACGCCCACAGACGCACACACACACACAGACACAGAAACACATACAAACAACACACAAGAAACATCCGTGCATCAGAATGATCATCATGGAACTCTACCATCCATAGGTCGGTCCATCCACCCATCCCAGAAAATCCACTCCAGTTGTGCTGCTGCTTCTTCCATCAGCTGAGGATGATGGAAAGACCAGCGGCGTCCAGTTGTTCCAACGGCTCCGCAATAATCTCACTATTCGCTGTGTGCATCATTTGGATCATCACAAGCTCTTGCCTTGGTATGGTCGGATCTGTTGAATTTCAGCGGGCTGTTATTTTGATGGACATGTGACCAGCTGGGGTCAAGATAGGCAATTGCTCCCCCAAAAAGGTGCTGACCAACACTGAGGGCCACGCATTTTTGACCCATAGACAGATCTTTGGGACGGATTGAGATGGTTGAGTTTCTTGATGTTGGGTCCTTGAGGTTTGAATTTGGCCAAGATGCCAGCCGCCTCTTAGAGAAAGGTGGGCAGGGACATCACATTGGCTTCTGCTCTTTGGCGATTGGGGAAATGCAGTCATCCGGTTATCCACCAGCTGAGGGTTGTCATTCGTGTACGGGAATCCATCCTGATACTCAGGTCACATCCAGGTTTCAGGACAAAGCTGTTGTTTGCGCAAGGTTCATGGAACCTTCACTTGTTCATTTCTGATGTAGCTCACTCTTCATCATCGGGCTTCAGTCATCCTCCCATAATCTCCCATTTAGATCCATGGAAATTGATGTATGTTTTGGCAGACAAGGCTCAAGTATTGTACAGTTTTTTTTTATAGAAAAGCTGCCCGAGAAAGCGGCGCTCGCTTCCTCGGGGTGCTTGGTCCTGGCGACGACGACAGCCAGGGTCGCAGACGTCGACCCGAAAAAGGGACCTGTGCTGTGCCCAGCTTTAGGGCGCGCTGAATACCAGTTGTGTAGCTGATGTTGGGCGTGATAGTGTTACAACTATTACTCCTGCATCAATGTGAGGCAGTTGTAGATCTCCTGACAGATTCCTGGATTCAAAGTTTTGTTCGAACTTAGTTCCCACTGGTTAATCCACCATTTGGGAATGTATTAGAGGCAATATTTCCTACATTTTTTGGATTTTTTGGCCCCTAAATCAGCAAAATCTCAGGATTTAAAGATGCCCAGGGGCATTGCACTGGATCTGAAGGAAGACCGGATGTATTGGGCTGAAGATGGCACAAAGATGATCCGCAGCGCTACCTTGGATGGAGACGATCTCAGGGATGTCATTGTAAAGACTGAGGCGCATGGGATGGGATCTTTTGATCAGATTTGGAGGTCAAGAAGCAGGACACACATTTGTAGAAATAACTATAACATGTATATTCCTGGAGTAGCTAGAATATGGTCAGGAAAAAAGACACTATAATGGGAATATCTTTGAACAAATCCCATATTCAATCTACTTCAGGATGATTATACATACACAATCATACACAAATATAATCGTACATATACGTGTGTATATATATACACATACATGCTGCATGTATATACATACTTATATGCATACTGTATACAATATGTATATAGACTATATATATATATATGTACGTGTATATATATATATGTATATGTAGGTACCCGATTGCAATACCACCCCCTTTATTTCACGTGACTAAGATTGCACAGATAAAAATGATCAGGGATTGCTGACCCTATACNCCGATTGCAATACCACCCCCTTTATTTCACGTGACTAAGATTGCACAGATAAAAATGATCAGGGATTGCTGACCCTATACGGACATACTCAAAATATGTACGCCAGGCAATGCTCGATTACATGTGACGCATGGACATGTCAAAGAGCAAAATACACTGTAAAACACAGTACAAAATGAAGTCTTCAAGATCTGGACTTTATCAAACATTGTCCGTCTCCGTGGAACCACAAGGTCGTTATCCTGAAAACATACATATCACATATAGGTGTCATCACCTAGACATCACGATGTCGCCAAAGTGAATAACCACAAAAAAAACTATGATTTTCTTTTGAAAGATCACATCATGAAAATGCAGTTTCGTATGGTATTTACCGTGTTTTTTGCTTATGCACATGGATACGGGGGGTGGTATTGCAATCGCGCGCCTATATGTATATATATATATATATGTATATGTATATATGTATATATATATATATGTACACATATATATATATATATATGCACAATATGATATAAATGTATATATGCACATCTGTGTGACAACTAAATCATTGTACTCCGGGATAGATCTGATATAGTGCCCTTGGCACAACTCATCTCCGGTGAGGTTCAAGAAGCACCAAGAGATGTGGCGATAGATCCAATCAATCAGAAGATCTACTGGACAGCTCTGTGCTGCGGTATACGCAGAGCTGATCTCAATGGTACGAATGAGGAGGTGCCAAGATGGGTCGAAGATCCATGTTCATATTCTTGCAGACTTTCACGGAGTTGTTTGAATTTTCGATGTGGGTTGCATTAGCCGGTTGTTGTTGAAGTTTCACGAGGGATTTCAGAAGAACGCCTGGAGCGACCATATTCAAAGCTGGAGTTATTTAGATTGTCACCAAATCCAATTGGAATGTACTTGGGGTTCCGCCGCATTGTCAGGTTGTGGCAAAAGCAGAGTTTGCCAGTGGAGTAGCTGTTCTCGATGGACAGGTTTACTGGGCAGACTGGATGCAGGGACAGATCCTCCGCCACGATGTTGAAACTGGAAGAGAGGACGCGATTGTCACAGGCTTGGCATCGCCTGTGGACGTTGCTCTCGATAGCCAGCAGATCTATTGGTCCGATGTCGGCGTGGGTCGAACACAGCGGGCCTCCTTAGAAGGAGGCGATGTTCAGTGCCTCACTTCTCAATGGATCAATAGCAACCTTTTTCCACATTTGTTTGCTTCCAACTTTATACTACATATTCCAACATGGGTTTGTCCGGTTTGTTCTGAAATGGAACATACCCTCAAAATTCCGATTTCTACAGCAAACTGCTTGGGGGAAAGCTTCCCAGCTGGGCCAAGCTCTGTAGGTTCTTAAACATGAGCTGGGCCATCATGAACACCTATGGCATGGCAGTAGATTCCGACCTCGGAAAGTTGTACATGGCAGATTTTGAGAAGACGGGCAAGTTCACAGGGAAAAGCACCGACTACTCTGGTCGCATCATCCGGACCAACTTAGATGGAAGCTATGCCGAGGCGCTTCTCTGCCTGGCTATTTACTGTACCATTTCAATTCTTTATGATTCTGTATGTAGGTGTGTTTGTTTGTCAATATTTATGACGTACATGTTTATTGGATGTTGTACATATCATGTAGATGATGGGCATAAACTTATACGCGTCACTTAGATCTGTGTGTGCGAGTTGCAAACATGAAGCGGCTGAGAACGAAATCATTTGTGTTCACCCGGCCGTGCTGTCTACGTTTTGTGGGCCTGGTTTGGATGGGGGCCCTGACATTTTTCGCAATGCGACTACTTCTACAACCTCAAGTGGGCCGCCAAAGAAGTCATGAACAATTGCAATCACAATCCACCACTCCTATCAATCACTAGTATTTGGCAGATTGGTAAATAGGTCAAACACCCAAGTCCCCGGACTAATCTCCACAGATCTCCACAGTAAACCATCCCTTTTGGGGGATCAAGCCTCCCCCCCCCACATATTTTTGGCAGGTCTTAGTGAGCGAGCCTGGAATGAGCATGCCGTATGGTGTCGCAGTGGATGCCCAAAGGAATCAGGTCTACTGGACCGATCGCAAGGCGGGACGCATTCAGCGCCTCACCTTGGTGTGCCAAAGCGGTGTTCAGGACCTGGGAGTCTGGGAGGGTCGGCCAAGGCGACATCATTTGATTCATATTCTGTTTGTATTTCCGTAAAATTTGTATACATTTGTATGAATTTGTATATACTCATACTTATTGAAAACCCGCCCTCAAATGGGCTAAACGGGGGACAGTCCATGCCAGCTTTGAATTTTTAGAGGGTCATGATTTGACTGCCCGGGAGAGAACTCTGCAGCGCTGTGACTTGTGAGGACGTGCGAAGTAGAACCAATAGCACCGTGGTCACTCGATGCACCGACTTGGTTGAATGTGTCAAGTTTGTGCACTTCAGTATTCTTGCTGACACTTCTTGTTGCCTCCTCTTGACTTGAAACTTGCGTACTACCAAGAAAGATAAATCAGAGGTGACTGAAGTGACCCAAATCAGCTCACTTGATACACATGGGCTTCATTTGTTTCTAGATTTCTTGGACTTTGGAAACCCCAAAGTGTTGGGAGCTCCACTACTCCACTACTTAGCACCGTGACCCGAGTTCCATCCCTCGCCATCTCGTCAGCTCAAGGTACAAGTGCCACATGGAAAAGTCCTTCACGGAAGTTCCACCACCGTGTCGCATGGGAACTGGTCGACCATGGTGAAGCAATGTTTGACCATTTGGGATGTAACCATCAGGAATTCTGGGATTTAATGGTTATACAATGGGATTACAATGGGTAGATCATGGGATATAACTTACAACCATCAATAACAGGATATGTTCATCGGATTTAACGGGGATACAATGGGATATACCGTGCTATACAGCTAATCATCATGATTTGGGTGTGTCTGAAAGTGGGGTACCCCCAATTTACCACATTTTGATGGGAAAATAATCAGCAACCATCAAATTTCACCCAATTTTCAGACAACCCCACATGACTAGTCAACACTTGCACCAAAGTTACTTCTGGAACAAGTCTTGCTGAGCCTTTTTTCTTCCGGCACCAGGAGGTGGTCAAACGATTTGGTTCAACATAGCATCAATAGCCATAGTACCCATAGAAGTGGCATAAGTGCCAGTACAGTAGGATTCGTACTTGCATGGTACACTTTCCAGTGACCATAAGAAAGGTATAAACAATGGCGCAGTGACTGAATTTATGGCACTCAATGTTTTCCAGGTACATGTGCCCATGATGTGTCAAAGCGCAGCCTTTTGAGTGTTTTTTTTTTTCTAGGGTAGGATGGAATAGCAATCTCCGGGGTTGCTTCCGACTTCATCTGTGAATATCTACTGTGATTACGCTCTGGCAATCAGTCACATGGAAAACTCCCCATCTCGGCAACGGGGATTTCCCAGCAGCCATGCGAAAGGTCTTGTCCGGCTGGCTACAATGGTACAGTAACTTTTGCTTGCAACGACAATGTCCTCTCGCTGAACCGCGGGAAATGTGGAGAGCGCTGTGATGCGGGCGAATACGAGTTGATGGGTGACTTTTCTCTGGATTACCCGGATGCTGGATTGCATTGGAAATGCATTTGTTTCTCAAACTGAGTGACCATGGTTGAATAATGTGGAATCCACAATTGCGTCAGCGTGGAAATACAGGTGGAATGCTCCACTGCATGGCTTTCAAATATCCGATGTCCGGACATGTTGGGACATGTCGGGACATGTTGAGACATGTTGGACGAGACTATGACAGCAGGACGTATGTAGAAGCGGTACCATTGCTTTGTTGGCATGCTCTGGTTGAGGGCCAAATATTGTCTTGTGACATACAATTGGCTTGTATGAACCCTGGTAGTAGGATATTCCTCAGATGCAAAGAGATCGCTAAGGATATGGACGACCGAGAAGAATTGACCTTGCAATGCCCCAGCCCACTTGCAGGAACGGTGCAGTTCAGGCACGAATCCAAGCTACATGTCATTGGAGAAGGAATTTGAATATTTTGGATGGCAGCCTCTAGAAGAACCAGCTACAATTTTGGCTTCATACAAAATTCGTTGGTGAACATATCATAACATATCATAATATATCATAACATATCATAACATATCTACCTTATTTGTCACGTGCAGCCTTGTGCAGCTGCATTGCAGCTTCGAAACACTCTCGGGTGTCAGTTTTTCGCAGCTCTTTCGTCAGGTGTCAGGATGGTGTTGTACTACGTCATGGCAACAACTGCCGCAAAGCGCACACCTGTCCTGCGGGTCATTTCCTGCTTGGCCATGCACGGGTCGAGCACACTGCCATGGACCATGGAGTTTGGATACAAAACGATTGTCCGCAGGGCTTTGAAGGTCACTGGAGTTCGCAACAAGAGCGATTGTTATCCCAAAGGTTTTTCCAGTTGGACCTGATTGGAATGTTTGGATGCCGAGTTTGCTTTCATGATAAACAAAGCTGTGAGAAACTGGCGCCAAGGTTCATACTTTCTGCAGTGCGAGGATGGCTCCATGATTGCGAAGCATAACAGCTCGTGTCGTGCCACCTGCTCGTCCGCAGGGAGTCTTTGGGTAGATGAAGGTAGAGTAGAGGCCAGGTGCTGCGGGTACGAAACTCTTAGATTTACGGTGATTTCTTAGAAGACAACCTGTGGAATTTCACTTGGAACCCCCAAACATAGCATAAATTCCCACAGAATCATCTTCCAATTTTGATGAATTTTGGGTGTTCCATTCCAACCCAAGGATTTTCATGGGGCCTTGCCGACCAGCTCGAGGGATGTCTTGTCGGCGCTGTGGCCGTCAGGTGTCCCACGGGAAGATCATCGAAGGTGGCAAGGTGAAGGTTCTCTGTCCAACCGGGTCCGCAGGTCAAGGCGTTGACTTATCCTGCGAAGGCCTCCAGTCTGGTATGTTTGCAGCATATTTTTCGATCCGGCTTCTTTTTTTCGTAGTTTTTGGAGCGATGCAACCATCTAATGATAGAATAGTTTTTTTGTATTTGGAACAATTCCGAATTAACTATACAAGTGTCTTTGCATTCGATCTTTTTGCACTTTGCCCCAATTGACTACATCATATTCTTCAAGGGGGTCGAAACCACCAATCAGCCATGGGCAATGGGAAATGTGCTGTTTGGTCACTGAATTGGCCCATAAAGGGGAACGTGGCCAAGAGATGTAGATTGATTGTTCAACAGAGTATCGGCCATGGGTCTAGTCGACTATATACTGATGATGAATATGACTATGTGTATATATATATATATTATATATACACATATACATATGTAGGTATATATTTATATATACAGGGTACAGTACGCTACATCGCTTTACCAATAGCCTTGAATTTTTGGGCGTTCCTCATTTTTGAACACTCTCGAATGGGTATGGGTCAACACTATTGGACCCCAGGATGGATATTATAATAGAGAGACCGAGAGTGGAAGCGAAGGAGGATGACATGTCAATACACACAGCAAACACATTTTGTTGTGGGACACATGGGCAGGTGGGTATATCAACGTCACAAATGGGACATGCAACCGGTCCTTCTTTTGCCAACCGGGATACGTCGCTTCGAACAATGCCAGTGTGCACCACGACAAGCTCGATGATCTTGAAAATATCGTGCCTGGACAAAGCTTTAGCAATGGTGTCACGTGGTGTCAATCTGATGGATAGTGAGAATTGAACGAAATGGGTGAGATATATTGAGTTCAAGTGCAGTAGTCAAAGTGCATTTTTTTTGTGTCAACGCCTCGTCAGGTTTTGGCGTGTCCGGAGGGTTACTCGGGTTCTCTGGATGTGTCCTGCAACAAGGGGGAGGTTTCCATCCTGGAGACAGCCAGCAGTCAGTGCCACAAGATTTGCCCTGCCGGAGTGGCGACTCTGTCGGATGGAATCCAAATTGAGTACAGAGACTCATTGGAGCATGGTCAGGAATTAGAGCTGGAGTGCCCTGAGCACTATACAGGCCGGAAACATTTGGGACATGATGGGACGCTACTTCTGTGATATCTTTGTAGTTTATTATATCAATTAATACTTAATACAATACACACTGAGACTAAAATGCTGATACTGCTGCTTACCCCCAGTCGCGGGTAGTTTTGATGCCTTTTGATCCCATTTACGACCGCTGATTGTAGAGAATGCGCGATGGTCCCGGAAGTGAGGACAGCTGTTTGGATCATTCCCCACCTGCCAGGTGAGGGTTACTAGATTTTATCACAGCTGCGCGGGGGGCGGGGGGGTGGACTTCCCGCCGCCTCCCGCCTTCTCCTCCCCCCTCCTCCTCGCCAGCTCCAGATCGCAGCAGGCACTGCCGGACCTCATCTGCCAGCTCCAGATCCCAGTGGGCACTGCCGGACTTCATCTCCCAGCTCCAGATCCCAGTGGGCACTGCCGGACTTCAATCGCGACTGCCAGATCCCAGTGGGCACTGCCGGACTTCAAACGCGACTGCCAGATCCCAGTGGGCACTGCCGGACTTCATCCGCGAGCTCCAGATTCCAGTGGGCACTGCCGGACTTCATCCGCGAGCTCCAGATTCCAGTGGGCACTGCCGGACTTCAACCGCGAGCTCCAGATTCCAGTGGGCACTGCCGGACT
>BGPT01000299.1:324705-366985 GCA_003297045.1 Symbiodinium sp. clade C Y103
AGATAGAATGCCAGAAAGAATGCCAGAAAGAATGCCAGAAAGAATGCCAGATAGAATGCCAGATAGAATGCCAGAAAGAATGCCAGATAGAATGCCAGACCGAAGGTCTCTAGATTTCATCAGAGTTGTCCTCTCCTCCTCTTCCCTGCCAGAAAGTTTTGCCAGAAAGACGGTCAAAATCTGTATCACACAATATGCCAAAGAAAGTCTCATGGTGGGGATCACTCGAAGAAAGTANCTCTTCCCTGCCAGAAAGTTTTGCCAGAAAGACGGTCAAAATCTGTATCACACAATATGCCAAAGAAAGTCTCATGGTGGGGATCACTCGAAGAAAGTAATTTTTTCAAATAGTTTTTTGTGATATATCCCACATTTCGAACAACATCATCTAGGTTTGCATCAAGAGTATCGACCCCCCAAAAAGGGGATGCTACAACACAAACACAATTTGGTTAGGCAGTTCGGCACATAATCTGGTCATTCCCAATCACTTCATCGTAATTCCATGGACCTCGGTAGGATCATCACTCTCCGCAGGTCGTTTGCCTTTCGTGTGTGTCGAGGGCAATATGACCTGTGTGGAATGCTCTTGCATACCAACCGAACAGGTTGTTGCAGGACGGGAGAGTGAAATTGGCATTTCCTTTGCAAAGGTAATTCTAGCTATAGTGACATCAACGAAACTGAAATTTTCGGTCGCCTTGATGTAACTCTAGCTTCCCAGAACTGTATCCTCGACTGCAAGTGGCCCAGGGGTTTGAAGGGTGCTTTGACCCTGAGGGAATGCCGGGGAATCGGCGCTGTCAAGTCAATCAGATCTTCCAATCGCTGCAATGGCTGCTGGTGTCACCGTAGCACGGCCATCGCAAAACTGGAGGTTTAACCACCAAAAAGGGGCGGGTGAGCAAACAACGGGGATTTAACACTAGTGATGGGTCAAAAGCTTATGCTTTCCATACTATGAATCATTAGGTATTTTAGGGAATGCACATCCACAACTACAACCACTTTGTGAAAACCAGGATACCAGGATAATCTGACTCTATTCTATAATTTCCATGTCTTTCGGGTGAACGGCAATGGAGTGCTTTGGGTGCCATTGCTTGTAGGGAGATGTAACATGACGTAACTTGTTTTTTGCTCTGAGCATGTGAATATACTTAAATTACTGATCTAAAGTACTAGGCTTACTCAACATTTATGCTTGCATCAAGCAGTTGGTGGAAGACCAACAAACCCTCAAAGGATCATATACACATATTTCTGCATATGGTAGAATACAAGTAAGTGCGGTGTGTTTCTTTTTTGCTGAATTGCACTCACATCATTGATACTGGCTAGCCCTTGAGTTACTTTAGAGGCGGCTCCCTCCCACTTTCAGGCAGCAGTTCTTATAATCCTATTTGGCTTCGGTCTTTTGAGACATCGTACGTTGAAGCGGAGGGCCCTGGCAGCAGCTGTGGCTGTAGCCGTGGGTGACATCCCAGCTCCTCCTTCCTCATCATGCCTGGATATCCTGCCAAAGACAGGAGCCCCTTTTGCCAAGTCGCTGGATGTTTCAAGACCTGGAAACCGTGGGGTTTTTTGTACAGGGTCTAAGTGGTGTAAGTTGTCACATTTTTTTGTAACTGGATGTTTTTGATATTTTGCGCAGGTGGGCTTTGTTTTGTTTCAATGTTCCCCAAGTTTTCGGTGAGTCATGGCTGGCCAGGATCCAGGTCGGGTCATTCCGCCACCTCTTTGCCGACGGGATCGACAGGGAAGGCCTCAGCGACCACATATCCAGCCCGCGGTGATACGGATTTCTTGGAGCTGGTCATCGACGCCGCTTTGCCCTTGCCCCTCTACTGGGCCACCAGAGATGGGATCCACATCTTTCCAGACCCCAATCGAATCGCAGAGATTCAGCGACTTATGACTGACGCTTGGCGAGGATGTTCAGTCTTTTGTGGTCATGGACTGGGATGATCCCAGTTGAATTGATGGCCTTGTCCATATCCCAAATCCATTGATTGATCATCAGATACTGTAATTTCATCTCATTTCCCTATTTTCGGACGAACCCATATCAAGAAACGCGCACCATTGGTTTCAAAGATCTGGATAGATCATGCCTTATACTACGGGAGGATGATAAATCATCCACGAAGTATCACATTTCGAACATTTCTGCACCATTCTACACTATTCTACACTATACTATGTTTCATAATTTCATTGACCAAACATATACTGCAATGCAAAAATCACAACGTACATCTCTAAGCAACTTATCACATCTTATCACCATTATATGAACATTAAGTGGTTGGTTTTATACGGTTTTCGCTCCCCTCCAATTTTCGGGATCCATTTAATGCGGGCAAGGGTAATAGGTATTGCCATCATTGCTGGGTACCAATCGGTACCAATGTTTGATGGGTTTCTGCGCAAATATTAAAGGACAACTACCCCAAATTGAGCAGTGCCTAAAGTACCAATTTCTAGATTTATTGTATGACTTATACTGTAATTATAATACCTAAATAAATGGAGTAACACCCACTGTGCGACCCCCTACAAACCAGCCAGTATAAAAATCGGTTTTCCATTGACCACTGGCATCCATTAACCAATCATAACCTCTGACCGTCAGCAAACCAACTTACCAAGCGTTAACAATTAATTATTCACGAACCGCTGGGAATTTTCCAATTTGTTTTTGACATTGCTCAATTTCCAGTTGTATCCCAATAGTCTTGCTGGTTATTTCTTCCATTTTATCCATTATATACTCAAGCTGGGTAAATCTACCATAAATCCCCATGGAGAAGGACAACTCCAGCATTTTACCAATGTTTGGAAACACATTTCCATTGATGTCCCCTTTTTTTACATCCTGGTCAAATCCCCGATGGCTTTCCCCGACTCAGTTGGATCACAACAAACGCCCATTTCCGATCGCAATGGAACCTCCCAAATTGAACATGGAACCCAAGAATGGGGTCATCTTCCAGATGATTTTCCTATTCAAAATCAGGCCTTCTTTAAGGTTTCCATGGTAAATTTAGGCGGTGTAACCCCATAAATTCCGTCAACATAGGCTCAACAATCCCAGAGTTCAGATCATTTCACTTGAACCAAACATCCAGCCCCAAGTGGTTGGACCATGTTGGACCGTTAACATCCACCCAGGATTCATCACATCCCCCAACCGCCCCAGGATACCTGGGAGATGAAATTCAGCCGCGATCGACGCCTGGTCCACGGCTCCGAGGCGGTTCCCCTCGGCTGTCGCGTGGCCAACGTGCTGCGAGTGGAGAATCACCGGGCCTTTGCGCGCCACCTGGAGTGGAGAGGTTTTCACCACTTTTTTTCTGTGGAAGAACATGGAAAAAGCATGGAAATTCATGGGAAATCCAACTTTTTTGGGTGAGCTTATGTGATTTTCTAGCAGTTGTTTAAGGGAAGAAGAGGGAACTCACCAATTTCTAATGGCACTGAGATCAGGATATTCGAGCTATAAAGATGGCTTGAGGATGAAGCGGCCTGGACCTTGCACCCCCTTCCCGGTGCGAACCAGTAACAGGATCAATCTCCTTGATGATGAGTCTCGACTTGGTGAAACGGTTGGACGATTTTGCGATGCGATAGGCTTTGTCTGAAAACCGAAAGAAAAACCCAAATCTTCTGGTTTATCATGTTTTTTTTTAAATATTAGATGGCAAATCTACACCCCATTTCCAGACACACCCATATCGCCCATATCAGATATCTGTAGGATGATTGACGTTCAAATTGATTCCGATAGTCTGGACATGAAATATACACAACCATGCTACATTTATTTGCATGGAGACTAGGCATAGGCCAAAGCTTGAGTTGCTTGCCCCTTTGATTCTCCAGTGTATTCTTCACCTGCCGCTTCAACGTTGTTGCCGTGGGCTGCATCTTGATGCGGCAAGCCGAGGATGTCAACGAAAGTTATTTGTTTCACGGCACCAATCCAGAATCTGCCCAGTGCATCGCCCGGGACTTCTTTCGCGTGGAGAGAGCTGGCAGCTCCGCAGGGAGTATGTTTGGACCAGGCATCTACCTCGCCGAGAACGCCAGCAAGAGCGATGAGTGTCTGAAGCAACATGGGAGTCTTTTGTTTGGGGTGCGCTCATTGCTGTTCAGGGGGTACTTCGTTCATTTGCATGCAGTTTCGTTGGTTCCAAGTCAATTTTCACTGAAAGTCATTGAGACGCCCATCTCAGCTGGAGATAGCTGGGACCCACGGCACATTTTTTTTCTGAGTTTGGCTGAGTAGACTGAGATGAGGCTTTTTCCCAGTTGATATCATGTGATATCCTTCAAAGATACAGACAAACCACAAGTGGTATGGCTGGCAATCTGAGCTCTTTCAATTAAAAACAACTTTTTTCTAGAATGCATCTAGCAGATTATCCACGAGATTGGTTGGGATTAGTGGGTCCCTTGGTCTGTGGCGATGGCGACTGAGGTATGCCAAAGAAGGCTCGGGCGTCTACGTGGGCCTTTGTGCGATGCTGCTTTGTCGTTGTGCTCAAGGGGAGGTCCTGACAGTGTCTGAAGCCAAAGATACAAGAGAGGCAGGGCCTGCAGGGTGAATGGGGTTGCGCAAAATGGGGGATGCCCCAAAATTTTGGGTAATATGTTTCTCTGTTAAGAGGAACATGATGAACATGAGATCTAGGGTACCCAATGTTCAGACCCACATCATGACTGATCAACTGAGTATCAGTCACGCAGCACTGATGCAGATGGTGGTTGACTTGATGCTAGGATTATTGGGGTAATACCTATGCCAGCACAGCTCCTGTCGCCTTAACAAAGTATTTGTGGACTGTCTTGGCAAACATCTAAAGGGCCTAAAGGGTGGAAGCAGATGACAGAGCTGCCCCCGCAGGCCGTTCGCGCGGGCTATGATTCTGTTTGTGGTGACCGATTAGCAGCCGTGGGAACATTCCGTGAAATGGTCTTTTTCAACGAAGAGGCTGTCTACCCTGAGTTTATTGTGATCTACACCCGAGTTTTCGAGTGAGACGATGTTTCACCCTGACTTGGATTCGATCAGCATGATCAGGTGGCAGTCTGTCTCTCTCAGAGGCTCTGAGAGGTGAGATCACTATGGGGTAGACGTTCCATTCTCCCAAAGGGAGACCAAATTCATTTGCAGCCAGAATTGGTTGAAGGGAAGATTTGCAGGAACCGAAAACGGACCCCCCCCCCAATCTTTTGTAAACAGGGTAAATCCATGGTTCCTGCAGATTTCCCCCTCAACCAAAACGCGGCCAAACCAATTGAGCTCAATTGCGTGCAGAAGGCGCGTTTCCAGGAGTAGTGTAGTAGATGACTGGTACAGTATCGGTCTGAGACTCTCGAATTCTTTCGAGAAACTTTCGAGATTTCAGAAGGGGAAAATTCGGTGTGAAACACTGGGAGCACCTGGGGGAATTCCATGGAATTCCAAGGCATTTCTGCATCATGTGAACTACTAATGTGATTAAATCCAGTGCACAGCATGTGTTCGAATTTCTAGCTTGGCGAAGGCTAACTTTTGCCCTTTGCCGTTCCTTGCAGTACGTCAACGTGTCTCAACAAATCCATCAAAGCACCATCTCCATTCTGGTTCCAATCCACCCTGGAAGCAGGCATTTCCTGCTCCTGGAGTGGCGCTCCATCTGCGTATGAGGTCTGTTCTTTCCACCATGCTGTGCAGTTCTGTTGGGGATCTGTAGCATGCAAGCATGAAAGAACCATGAAATACAATGACTCCAGCTAAGAAGTGGGGCAACCAAAGCTGCATTTGATCTTGGGGATTCTTGGGACATGATCTGCCGCTGATTGCAGGAGCACATGTCTCGTAATTGCGCCGTGGAGAACTATCTGATGACACTCCGGCGAGATTTGGAGGTTTCCTGAAAAATAGGTACCCCCATTTTTCAATATGGACCCCCCCCCCCATTTCTTGGGGCTGTCTGGCGGATGATCCCACTGGAGCCGCCGAAAAAAACGCCAGGTCGGAGTCAAGTTGGGGCGCCTCAGCGCCAAGTGTCTTCTCCTTCCAAGGTGTATTGAGATGTTTTGCTGGGATTTCCCCAAGACAATAAGGGTTCATATTATCATTAAAACTATTATCATTTTTTAATTATCATTATTACTGTATTTGTTTATTTATTTGTTTATTTATTTATTTATCTATTTATTTATTTTTGCTAATTCTTTATTGTTTGTTTCTTTATCATGCATTACTATCATCATTTATCATTGAATATTCATTGTTTATCATTATTTTTGTTTATATATGATTGTATGTATTATTATAGTATAGAAATATGTGATGTGTATATACATACATACTAATTTATGCTGACGGATTTTTTTTACCGTCAAGCAAACCCGTATTTTTTGGATGGGGTTGGGTGGGGTGGGGTGGGGCGGAGCAATAACGTTCAAGTGCACTTCCACACATATGTGTTACTGCACTGGGGTTGGGGTGGGGTGGGGCAAAAACAATTGGTGGAAACTGATGAAAGATTCGGTCCCCAACAGTGTCCCTACCATAAAAGGGTCGATGAAAGTGAATATCAGAAGATTTTTCGCATTCTTTCGCTATGTTCGATCCTTCCAATGGCGGTGGGAACACCTACGTGACTTGCTGAAAACCACAGCAAAGTATATCAAGCAACTGTCTTGAGATGACAACGAGCGTCCCGCAGAAAAAAAATGTTGCTTGGGTTGTCGATAGTTAAACCCTCACTTTCGGAGACCACCTTTTTTTTTTTAATGACGTTTCGCTATGGCGAAACGAGATTTTTTGATTGAAACTGCGGACGATAGAAATTCTGCCGGGTAATTTATGTATGTATATACACATCACATATGTCCAAAACACGTACTGTGTCATGTAAATGCTGGCTGGACCATCTCATAGCGCCCTGAGGTGTAGATACCATCAACTCCAATGAAGGCACCCGATCTCAATACGAGCTCCGTCCTCAGCCGTGTCTGCCACGGTTCCAGTATTTTCCATCGAAACTGACAAGAATTATTCGCAGTGATGTTCATTGATGAATGAACTTTCCATTGAAATTCCATGCCATTTTTTGATTGAAGGAAAGGGTACCGGATCAATTCCAATTTTTTGATGGTGTTTCATTCCTATTTGGCTTCAGTAAAAGCAATAATTTGGTGGTGAACTTGCGTATTTTTGGTGTTCAAATCACTGACTCGTGTTGGTCGGCTAAGCCCCGAATATATAGTTGAGGGTCCATTTTTGGTTGTGAAATCACTTATTCATCATATTTTTGGTTAATATCCGTATTTTGATGATTAATTCACTAATTTCTGCTGGGGACATGCTGACTTTTGGCTAGTTAAAGAACAAATTGTTGATTGAATCGTTTTTTTTGTCAATTCCATACTTCAGGTATGAAGCGCATATCAATTCCCATTTCCAATATCTACAGTACTTGTTGGTGAGTCTGTTGTCCCTCCCACAAAATATTGGTTCTACATCGCACAACATCCCTGTGATTTGGCAATTCCCTAGCATTCATCGATAAAATCCTTCTTTTTGATGCTTAAATCACCATGATTTTTTGGTCAATTCAGCATTCTTCATTGGTGAAATCCACATCTTTGATGGCCACCTCAGCCTTGGCGCGTAGGGCGGAGCCGGAGCCAGAGGACTCCGTGGCCGCGGAGCCGAAGGTGGGGGAGACGTGTCGCCGGCCATCCATCACTGGGACCCCAAAATGGTTGGTTTACAATGCTCCAGATTGAACATGGTGAGTGGTTGAGATGCATCCCCAAATATAGCACAATATAGCCCTCTGGTGATTGAAGATATGGAACATCTCCATTTTGAAGAACAGTAAGTCATGGAACTAAATGAACCAGGGCTTCCATAGCAAACTGTTAAATTATTGGAGGGCCCAGATGGGTATGGGTTGAGTTATTGGGTACCCAAAAATCGGATGGTTTCCGAGTCTACAACAGTAGACCCAAATCAGTGGTTTTTGTTTGAGTCTCATTTTGACCCGACCCAAACAAACAAATGGATCAATATATAAATCTATGAATCAACGTATAGAGAAATGAATGAATGAATGAATAAGTGAATGCGGCTAGATGGATGGATGAGTGGAATGACAGATAGACTACTGCAGATAGCAAGAAAGGAAGAAAGAAGTCGTGAACCATGGAGGGTCTGATTATGGAGCAAGCCTTTGCGTCAAGGCGTAGAAGACAAAAGGAGCCCTCTGTGTGCCCTGTCCATCTTGCCCTTTGTGTTTTGTACCAGGTTGATAGTACGATGATGAATCCGAATGAGGGGGAGGCCGAATGACTGAGAGTTTTGCCAGTTTGACCGAGTTGATCCGAGTCGCATGAACTGTTCTTGAATCTCAGGCATGGGTCAAGTCCGTGGTATCCTGGTGAACTTCAAAATAGCTGGTATAGTTTGACTCTGCTGGATGTTCATCCTCCCAAAATATGGTCTTATGGGTTTAAACCCATCCCCAGTCTTGTTGAAAGCCGCTGTCTAGTTTCAGGTCAGGATTGCCTTGTACGACTACATCCCCGCTGAAGGGGAGGAGGCCTTGAGTGCTAGAGTCGTCTACAATCAACATTGTCGTCTCTCGTTCCTCCAGTTTATAGTTGTCTACGATTGCTAAATGGGCATGCTGATTCACTGTCCAAGAGCATCGGCTTTTCGCTTTTCTCAGTGCTGTGTGCCTCCTCGCAGGCCCAGATAAAGATCAGCAAGAACGACTTCATTAAAGTCTTTCAGGCTCAGCATGATTCATGATTTTTTGCAACAGATGGAACCCGTTTTTCAAAGCAGAACGGGGCAGCTAAAACCTTGTCATTTCAATGCCGTTCTCCCAAGCAAAATCTGGCAAACTTTGGAGGTTTCCAAACGTTTCCATCTCAAGACAAGTGAGGTCACAGAGACGGGCTGGGCAGCTGGTGTTCGGCTGTGCTGGGGTCACCCAGTATCCGTGGATCGAGACCATTGGGAACACGGAAATCTGACATTTTGGAGCTGTATTCTCAAGGTGCTGTGCAATTCCTTTTTTGTAGCATTTTTTTTTAAATATCCTGTTTTCAATTTGTTGCAGGATTTGCAGAAGAATCCAGACCTATAAGCCTTGAACCATCTTGAACCAGTCCTACACGTCACCATCACGTTTTCCTCTGGAATCAGAGTGGCTCAACTCAACCTGACCTTCCAAAACCAAAGACAAACAATTACCCGCAAGATCCCGCAATGGTACTCACCCAAAATGGTCTACCCATCGCACGACTCAAACGATACTTGCAGTGTCTGTTTCTCACTTCCGAGTGTCGGTTTGCTTCCCCACATGGGTAAAAATAAGCAACAAGAGACTTCGAAGTGCATTTATTGGCATCCTTTTAGTTCAAGTTGAATTTCCATCAGAACTCTCGACAGGCCGGAAAACAATGCAAGAGGAAGGGGATGCAGGATGGTTTCCAGCTGGCTATCTACAACCCTTGCAGGGCGTATACCCGGCTAGTTTGGACTTGATGGATTACCACAGCTTGTGATTTGTATGGCAACTCCGGCTTGTTTGCAGAGTTTCCCCTGGGACAATCCAGTTTTCAATGTCAGGCAGAGTAAGACCCTGGCTGCTTTTTTCGAAGGTCGCAAGTGCTGAGCATTGGTTTTCCTGGTGCTGGAACCGTGGAACCATGGTTATTAGTGGTGGTTTAACCAGTAAAATTCAGTTTTACATGTTTTTGCCAGTAGAACTGGATGGTTCTTCAGCCATAGAGGTCCCCAACATTATCCACACATTGTGATTCTGTTAATAGGAAAACGGTTGGTTTTGGAGTCTACCATTTTTAAGAAACCTCCAGATGGGTATGTATTGGGTGACGACCCGACCCCTCACACTAGGGATGCATCGGGATTACACATCATCACAAACTGCCATCCATCAACGAACTGTAAGCACCATGGCAGTACTGTCATTGAACTGCTGCCAGTCCAATCCATCATTGCAGTTTTAGTGTCAGATGCGTGGTGGAGAAATTGTGCTCCATCTAAGAGGCCCTCGAGCGGTATTTCTGAGAATCATGAACCCTCCAAAAATGGATAAAAATGGATGGTTCAATATTAGTGGGTCCAAATTGATATCATTTTGACCTGTGCCAAGAGGATTACTGTAGATTCTGTCAAAATGTCCATAGACAAGTATTCACTCAAACCGCTCATTTTTTTTTTGCTTCACACAAACCCTGGTTGTTATCTTAGTCCACAGCCAGATGCCAGAGTTCATTGCTTTTTGAAAGCTGGGAGATCCCCAGTTGTCTGATATTTCTGGGGATGATTTGAAACCTTTGAAACCCTGAACTCAGTCCTTGAGGCGAGCTCTTCCTCGAATGGAGGAGTGGAGGAGCCCTTGGTGAAGGAGTTGGTGAAGGATCTGTAAATCCATCAGCCATGGTTCTGAATGAATGGTTAGAGGTATGGACCCAACACAGTAGAAAAGTCAATCTATAGTAAACTATAATGATAACATTTTGAATTGGGATACCAAAAATCACTGTCAATCAAAGTCTCCATTGATACAGATGGGTACCACGTCAGTTGCGAACAAAAACGGATCATGTCCTATATGCTTAGCGTGCTTCACCACCAGGATTCGTTCAGCTGTGGATGGAGCTCCGTAACATGTTTTGTGAAACACGTACGAATCCCTCTAAGCAAGCCACTAGAACCAATCCACAATGGGTTTAGATGATGTTTTTTTTCATGGTTCTTGGATGTTGCTGAAATGGATTTCCAGTGTTTTGCAATCTCGGGGTCTCATCAGACCCCCATCGCCCTCCCGGAAGACCGACTTGGCCATTTTCGGTGGAGGTGCTACTGCTTTCGAAACTCAGAAGTCTGAGAATGATCTCACCTTTGTAACCCCTTGCTCCAAATATGAAACACCCCCCAAACCATTATACCACTGTCAGCTCCAGGATACGTCCTGTTTGTAATTTGTCTGGACTTCCAGGGGTCGTTTTCCACTCGATTGAAGTCACTGAGATCACTGTGAAGGAAGGCTAGATGGGGTTTGAAAGAAACTTATTCCCTTCGTCACTTCGCAAGAAATCCATGGCCAATGCGGCAGACTTGGCTTGGCACCAGCAGCGCTTGCTGTTTGCCAAGCAATGATAGACCGTGGTGTTCCCGTCAGCAATGGCACCATTTCCATCCATGAACCCAGGATTTTGCAGTAATATGCAGTAAGCATGTGGGCTCAAACATGAGGAATCAGGGGACCCAGAAATTGACAATTTTCGATATTTGAACGCCTGCTTTCGGGGTACATACATACATATATATATATATATACATATGTATATGTATATACTGGTATGTATTATTTTGGGATATTTTGAGCCATACCATGGACGGCTCCAGATGATTTGGGCTCCACAACCCGCGGCAGTAGGCTGAGAGTTTGCAGTCAGAGCCTTTCTGCATACCCTGAAACCTCAAACCATGGGCGCTTTCCCAAATTGGTGACAGATTGACACACCTCCAATCATAGATATAGTTGGGTAGTTTCTCTAGCTGGAGATTGCTGACCAAAGCATATTAAATTCATTTCCGTCTCACCGCTCGAAACATCACAAGCAGCCTGGATAAAACCAATGAAGGTAGGGCATGGTTCTTTGTGACTCTGGCAGCAGAGCAGGAATGCGAACACAAAGGGCATGCTGTGCTAGAAAGATTGCAACATGTCAAGGTGTATTTCACAGCTGGATCAGTTTTGGTTGGTCCGGACGGAGGCAGTTTCCATCCTGTCCTTGTCACATGGTGTTGGATTGCTTTAACATGGATCTATTCAATTCTATTCACATATTCACAATGATTATCATGTACAGTGCATACCGTAGCTTTTTATCCAGGTGGGGTGTATGTGCCAAAACTCTCACCAGAAGAGTCAAGCTCATGCGTGGAGTGCATGATTGACATTGGCGATTTCAGGGGACCCGCACTACTTGGATGATACTTGAAACTGATGAAATAGCTTAAAAGAATGTGTTATCACTTATCACTCCCATATCCACCATTGTAGGTGAAGGTCAACCCTCCAGAATTCATAACAAGGCTATGGATCAATACCTAGAAGTAGCAGTTTTGAGGGGAATGAACATGATTAAGATCCAGCATTACCAGCTATTTTGAGGTGAACAGAAGGTGTGCAGGGTTTTGATCCATCCCCATATTAGTAATTCCTGTCACATGTTGGATTGTATACCCGTAGTGGGGGATGGTCATTAGTCCTTTAAGTTGATCGGGACTTACATAGCCATTGTCTCCCATTGTTTTTGGATTCCCCTCATGGGATGACTAGACCCCATATACTATGTTTTGTCCATGGCACAGATAAGGACTCCCAAAGAATCTGAACTCTGAAGCGGAGAACCTTCCCGGTCCCCTGACATATCTGAGCGATGGCATACAGCTTGGCTTTGCCAAAGTGGAAAGTGATGACAGCTTGAACTAGGCACCGCCCAATTCCGCAGCAATAATGCTTCCGGCAAAATACACATAGTGGCAGTCATCCATAAACCAGTGAGATGATAGATGAATCATGATCACGATGATTAGCATTATGATACTAAGGTACCAAGTGGTGATTTTTTTTCTCTAAGATACCATTGATTCCGCTTAACCAGTTTTCGCAACGCCTGAACGGCGCAGTGCTGCTACGATTCTCTGCGCCCGTTTCGCTGCCTCTCCAGAGTGGTTCCTTGGCCGCCAGCCATGGCTGTTAAAAAAGATCATCTTGACAGAAATCCATGAACATCCAATGAAAATCCAATGCAAATACTCTAAACACAACATGACAAAAGGAAACACAACAGGCTCCCTGAAACCTTTGGAATCTTGCAGTCTACGATCAACAGAAAATCGGCTGAGCCTGTGGGGAGGCGCCGGTCGAATGCCAGTCAGTTCCTCCGAAGCTGTGTTTATTTCGGAGCGTGCCAACATGTGCCGTTGAATGCCTCCAAAGTGCCAAAAGATCGAACCGAGTGCGACGCTGTTTGACCTGCAGCAATGTGAGGTGAGTTGTCGGCTTTTCAGAAGTTCACACGAAGGTTATGACTTGGTTGAACTCCTTGTTTTCACCGCAGCGCTAGACCAAGCCACGTCCCTCGTTGCCAACCCGCGGGTTGTCTTCCGCGTCGCCGCGTCGTTCTGTGCCCCAGTGAAGATAGGGCTACTGTGATGGCAGTGATGGTGCCGTTTTGGTGTTGGCAGGGAGTCTTTGCGGTGCCAGGTACAGTGTAGTGCTAGCTGCACTTCAGGAGAGATGTCAGGAGCCCCAGGCGGCCCTTCGATGTTTCTTTCGATGCCCAGGGTGATCGTCGTCTCTCCATCGTTTTCCATTCAACGCGTGTCCCATTTTGGGGCCATGGTATATGTCCGCCGTCCGAACTCGAGATCCTTCAACTGGGCCGCGATGCTACAGCCCAATGGGTGAAATTACTTGTGAGTCACAAGTATAAGTCCACATGCCATAGGCTGTATTGACATACATATATATATATAATTATATATATATACCTATATATATATGTATGTATATACATATATAAATATTTGTATATATATATATATATATTTGTATATATATAAAAATATTTGTATATATATATATATAAGTATTTGTATATATATATATATATAAATATTTGTATATATATATAAGTATTTGTATATATATATATATATAAATATTTGTATATATATATATATATAAATATACTTGTGTATATATATATATAAATACATACATAATATATGTACATAGATTTATATTGTATATGCACATTGTATTGTAGGTGGTTTCTTCCAATCTTTTGCAAAACCTTTGAGCAAATTCGACTTCTGCTGACAGAACAAAGTCAGTTGAGGGTAGCACATTGCTGAGAAGTAGAGACAGTCAGACTAGCTTCCTCTTTCGCAGCCATGCCAGAAGAGGAAGAGGACCAGATGTGTTGCTGTGTCAGCTGCTTCCAACAGCAGAGTCAAGTCATTGGGTCTTAAGAATATTGGATCATTGATGAATCATTGATGTATCATTGATTCCTGCTACAAGTCGCTAGTACATCTGTGCGTTTCTCAAAATTGGGCCCAAAATGCAACAAAAAAACACAGGTTTCCCCCTAAAAATTGAAGGACAAGAAAAGCATACTGCTTTCCCCATGACAAAATGCACTAACTTAGATGATAACATGGGGGCCCAGCCTGGAGACCCCTTCAAATCTGTGGTCTTCCCTGGCCCAGCCGATCCCGTTTCAGCACAAGGACATCCTTGTGCTGAAGGACGCCATCCGGAACTTGGCGTCAAGGTGACATGGGTCATGGCAATTTTCCGGGCAATTCATGGGCAATTCTGCCCCAAACATGGCCATTTTAAACCATTTAAACCATTTTATAGGCGGCCAAGTTTGAGGTAGCCAATTTTCAGAGAAAGCCATATATAGATATATATAGCTAAAGTGGGACATCTCTGTGTACTCTCCGATCTGGGGTTTGATAAGATCTTCATGGGGTAAGATCTAGGGTGCTGTATGTGGAAGAACCGTGTTGTATCTTGGATTGATACCTTGGAAAAACATCCCCCCTAAACAGATCGCAGTTGGAAGATGGTGAGCATCCCGCCAGGCTTGCAGAGGTTGCAAACTCCACAAAGTCCGTGGCGGAGGACCGGCGGTCAGATATGGCGGGTTAGTATAGCTGAGGTCTAGTTTAGATGATTTTAGATGTCAGTCTTAGGACAAAGTTCCAGAAAAATCTTATTCTCATTTTCTCAATTCGGTGAGGACACCTCAGGACACCTGAACTCTGCAGATTGAAATCAGCAAGATGCCCACATGACACCATGGCAGCAGGCCAAGCGGAGGTGTCGTGAGACGGCCAGAGATTTGGATGTGTTGGCCAATGGAGGCTGGATGCCTAGAAGACCCACTTTTCCCACAAGGATCACCAAGGTTATTCCTGGCTTTTTTTGGTTATATATATATATATGTGTATATATATATACATATTCAATATGATATATAGTGTATACATAAGTATGCATTAATACCAATAATATAGAAATGACTATGATTATGATTATGATGATGATTCATTGGGACCGTACAATTCTGCATAGCCCAGATGTCCAGAAAGGCCATCACTTCAGTGCTCCCAGCCTTGGGCCTCTGAGGTTCTTCTTCATCGCAGACCTCGCTGTCGCGGAGGATGCAGCGGCAACCGGCGAACCCGTTCTTGGAGCTGCTGCCGCTGATGACCGACGCGGAGAACTCGGTCTTGTGCAAGGGAGCAGCTCGGCAGCAGCTCGGCCCGTTGGAAAACCAGGCACATGACCAGGGCAACCCCATTTCTGCGTTTACCCTCAAATGGAATCATTTAGAAGATAATTTTCCAGATAAAGCTAGAATTTTTTTTTCCGGGTATCAACCAATTTCAGACAAACCTCAATGTTTGGTGTTTTCTATTGCTCCATAATTCAATGCTCCATAACAACTTCTCCAGGGGGGCCCTCCTCGCGGGGATGCGGCCATGATAAAGATATTGGTTTTATGGCTCGACCACAAACAAATGGCTGCTGATTTTCTAAATTTTAAAACATCTATTTCTCGAGCGGTGTATCATTTTGAGCCGTTCCCATATGGGATTTGATAAACAGACATGCCAAATTTGGTGGGCACACATGAGATGTTTCATCGACAACAATGCTTATATAATTTTCTTCTTTCCGAGAAAACAGGCGAACTATCACCACCCAAAAATTGGGTGTTCCACAAGGATTTTACCAGCAAAAATGGAGCACATCCCCAACGAAAATGATGGATTTTACCAAGAAACATGAGGGTTTGTACCAACATAGATAGGGAGGCAAAACAATGGAGAAAAACATCTTGTAACCAACAATAGGTTGATGGTTTAAACGATGAGTAAGTTCCCATCCTGGGATGATGATCCGCAAGTTGGCTTTCAGATGTTTGGGATGGGTTCAAAAAAAATGGCTTGGGCTGGGTCATCGCTAGCAAAAAGGAACAAGTTGCCCGGCAGAAATCGAGTCTCACAGGCTTAGTTGGCCTGCATTTTGTGGGCCACTCTTTTGGTACTACAGCAGTAGGTAATGATTGTGGTGGGTCTTGAGCAAATTTCGAGGTTGGGATGGTGGTCAGTTTGCGGATCCGCAAGTTGAGAGATAGATTCTTTGCCTTCACTGTGCTGTGCCTTTACTGCAGGTACCACCAGAAGACACCCTGCCATTGCACTCAATGAGCTTGAAAGTCAAAGACCCTGAAGGTGTACAGAGCCTTGCTTCAAACAGGGTCCAGGGACCCACCTTGAGCCAAGCAGCTAAGTGAAACCAGACGAGAGAACATGCTTGTTGCGGGCGGCTGAATAAGGTTGCCTGGAACCCCTCATGCATGTCATCAATACTTGAGTATCCTTTCACACTGATCCAATATGACCGTTTCACTTTGAATTCCAAGTTGTGTGACATTCCCGGCTCTCCGCAATCAATCGTGTCCGCAGAACAAGCCATGCACAAACCAATTTCTGTTGATTCGCAGAAACAAGTACAAACTTGTTGGACTCTTTTGACTTGTGCTGCACTGCGCTGGACGATGGCCCAGGACTGTGGAAATTGATGAATCTGCAACTCTGTTGGCGCAGCGGTATCCACAGTTTGCCAGAGGGCAAGTGAGACTTGAACGAAGATGGTAGACTGGCAGCCAGATCAAACACAAACAAAGTGTACAACAGCCATCAAGATGTCACGGCCAGCCCCAAAGATGTACTTGAGATGAGTTGAGGCTTCTTGTTGTGTTTGTTGATTTTCTGGTGCATCAACTCTGAGAGAGCCTTGCAGCCCTTGCATCTTTATTACATATATGTATATATATATATATAGAGGTTTCCTAAAACGGGGGTACCCCCAAATCATCAATCTTAATCAGCAGGATTTTCCTTGATAAACACATCCAATTGGGGGATCCCCCATTTATGGAACCCCTCATATCTTTTCGCGCCATTTTGGAGACGCAGACTCATTTTATAGAGAAACCTTGGGTCTTCGAAGGGAAGTCTCAGCTCTCGAGGATGGAGATTCTGCATGCCCATACACGGACAGCTCCGTGGCTTCACTAGTTTCCCATCGGGGGGTTTCCATAGTCATGGGGGATCCCCAATAGCTGGATGGCTTGTCATGGAAAGTCCGGATTGAACATGGATGATTTCGGGGTACCCTCATGGATTGGAAACCCCCATAGAATGGTCGTCACCTCCATTTCCCCTTGGGGCTTTTGCGAAAACCATCGAGGAATCCCATGAATAACGAGGGATGACTAAATGCCCCATGCAATAATCCCATGTTTCGACCCTGGCACACATGGAAGAGGGTACAGCTCAATCTTGGGCGCCAGACCCTCAGCATTGAATGGGAATGATCGCGAATGTTTTTGCTTGGACTATATTGTCAATCCCCATATATTACCGGGATTGCTTTGGAAGCACGCGCAATTTTCCTAGTCAGCAGGTCATCTTGTCAGCCAAGCCATGAGGTTCTGAAACCCGCGGGCGATTGGTCCATTGCGATGAGTGCTGGCAGTATGTCTGCTTTAGATCATGCCATTGGCATGTTTTTGAACCCTGGTGAAGCTTGGCGGAAACTGCTATCGACCTGGAACACGATGGAACCTCAAACACTTCTTATGCCACGCGGCCACGGAATTGGATCCCTTGGTTCAGACTTCCAGCAGCGTTCAGGATACCATCTTGATGGAAGAGCAACTTGTCGCACACTCAATGGCAGACCGCTGGATATGCTCTATTTAGTGACTATTTATTTATAGATGCGACTTGTGCAATTGTGTCTTCAAATGCTTTGGGCTTCTGCAAGAATGGACAATGCGCGCTTTTTAGACTGTTCTGCGATTTGTCTCTGTGTTGAATTGAGCTTTGAAATTATAGCCAGAGTGGGATTGCATGTGCAGATCAGAGAATATAGCGGGGTGTCTATGCATGTTCTTTGTGACTTGCTCTTTCACTTAGTTTCACTGACCTTTGATTTCAGACATCCTTGACTCTCCACCGCGGTAGGACTAACAGCTGACTTGCCAAGGTACACATTCCTAGCTATGGTCGATGCTTGCATGGCTGCTGGACTGTCCTGGGCTCAGTACTTCCTCGAGCCCAAAAGCACTGAAGTCCTTGAATGTTTTCTCCCAACACATGTGGGTTCACCGCTAACTGTGGCTCACAAAATCAAATCGCTAATGATTGTTATAACATGTTGCGATCCACCAAACTGGCGAAATTGATGTCTTTGCCGAATTCCGCATGTTTGCCCCATCATTTTGTTTGTTCGGAGAGACTTGAGGAAGCCTTGGATGCGTCCTGAAACACGTGAGTAGAAGAACAGAATGCTAATGTTTCCCTAACTGTTCCTGCCCAGAAGTGGAGGGAAGGGTTGCAGGAAACCCTGAACCAACATATCTGGTTTCCTTTTCAGAAATCCCACCAAAACCCACCCCCAAACGGTCAGGAATCTGGTGCCAGTTCCTTGCGATGATGATGGAATCTTGCCTTCCAAGTTGGCACCCTTGCTGACTGGGGCCAAGGTGCTGCACCCTGGCTTCGTTGATGGTTGGATGATGGGAACCATGATCCGGATGATGGATCAGGCTGAGCCCAGAAATCCTGCCGTGATCACTGGAATTTTCAAAGATTTGATGAATGAATGATGCCGAACCAAGAGACATCATTTTATTTTATCATTTATCTAATCTCTTCTGTTGTTTGGGAAGCCCTGAAAATTCACCAAACATATGTAACATTCAAGGTATTTGGGTGTCATTTCAAAGTAACGGGTTCCCATGGTTGATAAATGTCATATGGATCAAACAGGAAACGATGGGTGTCACCGGATGTCACCGGTGTCTTGAGGTACACGGTCCCAGTTGGCCACAATCCGCTCGGGACGCGAATGGCGCCTGAACGATATCAAGCGGTCTATGACCTGTGCGCCTTGGGCTAAGGTGACTAGGGATGATCAACGGGATTTCATGGTGATTTCATGGTGATTTCATGGGATTTCATGGGAATCTATATTGCGCAAATCCCAAGATATCCCAATTTTGTTGAAGAAGAATACACCATCTTCGATGTTTGTGGTTATCACATGTTATCATTCGGTAGGACGCTCCCTTTATCTATGGTTTATCATTCACAGCAGCGCCTATATAGTAGATGGGGCGCGGAACATCAAGCTCGGTAGCGATGCTAAGCTGCTAAGCCATGGGGAGATCATGATGTTTAGAGATCTCTTGATCTAACAGTCTGCAGTTTTTCTTGAACATGCGGATTTTGTTTGTTTGTTCCATTGGGTTCTCGAGGCCAATGATCGATTGGAAGGTTTACATAGAATATGATAGAATCTATAGATAGAATCTATAGATAGAATCTATAGATAGAATCTATAGATAGAATCCATGCTTTCCAGGAATGATCTACAAATGGTGGATGCGTGTTGCACCAGGCGCTGCTCACGGGGTGACGATCGTGGAAGATGACGCGACGCTTGGTGTGTCGGGTTGAAGGTTTTTCCACCAATTCCACCATTCGAAATGGCATTTTTTTGGGGCAAAGATTGGGAGTGCCCCCTGGTAATTTAATATTGCTATGATCGAAGGAAGTTTAGAAGTCAAGCTTCCGACAATATGGACAGATGGAAAGGAAGAAAGTCAGAAGAGAGAAGATCATACAGGAAGAAAGTCAGAAGAGAGATGACCAGACAGGAGAAAGTCCGAAGAGAGAAGATGCAGGCGCGCGAAAACGTAGGAAAGTCGCGAAACACTGTGATTTTCCAATGTTTTGTGGCTCCGGAGGGTCGAAAAGTAAGCTCGCTAAAGCAGCGGGTGCGGAGCCATCTGGGCAGATGAGAGATGAAAAATTGCACGCCGCTGTGGCGCGAAGCACATTTTGAAGTAAAAAGGCACAAAACACCTCATGCTCGGAGCACTTTTGGAAGTAGAGATGTCGAAAAAGTGCACGCCGTTGTGGCGCGAAGGACATTTGGAAGTCAAAAGTGTCAAAAAACTGTCACGTTCGGAGCAGTTTTGGAAGTTGAGATGTCGAAAAAGTGCACGGCGCTGGGGCGCGAAGCACGTTTCGAAGTAAGAAGGTTAAAAACACTTCATGGTCGGAGCACTTTTGGAAGTTGCGATGTCGAAAAAGTGCACGGCGCTATGGTATGTACACGCAAAATTTGGATCGTAAGCGCGCGCGGAGACTCTGGGGAAAATGATCGTATGCACACGCGGGCAAGGGAAAGCATGGCATGCTTTGCTTGCGGTTTGTGCAGAAGGAGGGAAGGCACGGCATGCCTTGGCAAGCGTAATTATCGCACAAGTTGTTGCCGCAGTGTGAAAGACGGGAAACCTGTAGGAAGAGCTGGTTTGTTGAGTTGCACGGGCAGCACAGCATTTGGCAAAGCATAGGCATAAATAGTAGCGCTTGGCGATCCAGCAGATTGGTGCAATATAGATGCTGAACATATTTGAGCATGCTGTAGAAGAGCAGGACAAGTTGAGACGGGTCGGGTAGAAATGTAGAGCAAGAATGAGCACTTTTTCATGACCCTTGAAGTGGCTTCAGCCTGGAAGTTGGCAGCCGTCTTTCGGTGATTCCGGAACGCAGATCCCGGTGCGATTTCACCAGAGCGAAATCGTTAGTTACTGTATCCTTGCGCGTTTCCTTCGATAGTAGGTCCACAGGGTTCCTTCCGAAGAGCCGCTATGTGACCAACATCCTCATCATCATTAACATTCACTGCCTCCGCATCGTTAGCTCATCATCATTAATGGCCACCTCACGGTTTGCATGATTGTGATCGCTTCGTAACATAAATATTGGTTGTGCGACTAATTGAGCGAGTGTTTCAAGCGATTCAACAACTACTGCGGTGAAGCAACATGCGGAATTTAGTCCCTGCGATACAGCAACTCTTCGCAATGGTGATTCAGTAATTACGCGTGCAATACAGCAACTATAATTTAGCGATTCTGCCATATTCAGCAACGATGCTCGGGCAAGTATTCATGCCCGGTAGAAATTCAATACACCTAGCAAGCAAGGGCGTTTTGCGGCTATATTGTGGCAATAAGTTAGGGTGTCGATGTGGTAGCTATCGATGGAGTTGAGCAGGACGTTGATTTTTGGGAAAATTTTCCTCCCCTTGCAAGACATCAGTGCTCGCATGCGTGTGCATCAATTGCTATCTTTTCTGGCAATAACGTATTTTAGACAAGCACTGCGTCAAACTATTCCCTTGGTTTCGACAACGCCTGGGAGTCATTGATCAGCAAACACTTGTGTGTTTTCCTCTGGCGACAGTTGATCAAAGGAAGTTTCATAGAGGAAACTCCAAATTACGGATGGTGTTGGCCCAAAAGGGGAGGAACTCAAAAGATAACTAAATCCGGTTGGCATGTTCCTGAAGTAGAGAAACAGCTCAAAGGATCAGCAAGTCCAGTTGGCATGCTGCTGAAGTAGAGAAGTAGCTCAACCTGAACAAAGATTGGATAATTCAACTGCGGTAAAAGAAAATATGCTTTAGACTTACGCACTTGTTCAGTTTTGTTGGGTGTAGGCATCAAGTTGCCCGAGTTTGCGACATTGCCGTTTACTTGCTATTCAAAGTTGCTGAACTAAAGTTTTCGGCCTTGTTTTTTTACGGAAATAGTGATGGAAGTATAGTACAGCATGGATGTATGCGCCGCTATATGCTAGTCAAATTACCATGCGTAAAGTTTTCTGTGTGACAACACTTTGACATTTGAAAGGCGTTGCTTGTAATATCAGCAAGGTGTAGGAGTAAAATCACATTTGCAAAAACGACAGGTGCAAGAAGCGTTCGCGCAAAGCATTCTTTCTTTCAATGACGCATATAGAATCCCTCATCTTTGCCGGTCGATTTTTCTTTCCTGGGAGTGCAGTGCCAAAGTTCGAAGTGCTCGGAGAACAAATTTGCATATGCTGCATCCACGGATCCCTGAGAACCCAAGGAAGAAATCTTGTTTCAAAAAAATCCTTTGGGAAAAAATGCCTGTTGACAGAAAAACAAATTTGACACACGGTTCATCAAATCGCTACATGATTCGACTATGTATGTATGTATTTATGTATGTGTTTTTTGTTTTTTGTTTTTTGAAAGTATGTATGTATGTATGTATCTATCTATCTATCTATCTATGTATGTATCTATGTATCTACGTATCTATGTATCTATGTATCTATGTATCTATGTATCTATGTATGTAATGTAATGTATGTAATGTAATGTGATGTAATGTAATGTAATGCAATGCAATGCAATGTAATGTAATGTAATGTAAGTATGTATGTATGTATGCATACATGTCTGTATGTATGTATGTAATGTGTGTAATGTGTGTAATGTGTTTAATGTATGTAAGGTATGTAAGGTATGTAAGGTATGTAAGGTATGTAAGGTATGTAAGGTATGTAAGGTATGTAAGGTATGCAAGGTATGCAAGGTGGTATGTAATGTATGTAATGTATGTAATGTATGTAATGTATGTAATGTATGTAATGTATGTAATGTATGTAATGTATGTAATGTATGTAATGTATGTAATGTATGTAATGTATGTAATGTATGTAATGTGTGTAATGTGTGTAATGTGTGTAATGTGTGTAGTGTGTTTAATGTATGTAAGGTATGTAAGGTATGTAAGGTATGTAAGGTGTGTAAGGTATGTAAGGTATGTAAGGTATGTAAGGTAGGTAAGGTATGTAAGGTATGTAAGGTATGTAAGTTATGTAAGGTATGTACGGTATGTAATGTAGGTAATGTATGTAATGTATGTAATGTATGTAATGTATGTAGTGTATGTAATGTATGTAATGTATGTAATGTATGTAATGTATGTAATGTGCGCAATGTGTTTAATGTATGTAATGTATGTAATGTATGTAATGTATGTAATGTATGTAAGGTATGTAAGGCATGTAAGGTATGTAATGTATGTAAGGTATGTAATGTATGTAATGTATGTAATGTATGTAATGTATGTAATGTATGTAATGTATGTAATGTATGTAATGTATGTAATGTATGTAATGTATGTAATGTATGTATGTATGTATGTATGTATGTATGTATGTATGTATGTATGTATGTATGTATGTATGTACGTACGTACGTACGTACGTATGTATGTATGTATGTACAGATGGTTGGAATGTGGAGAAAAACATATGTTTTTTTGCTGAAGATGCATTTGTCCTTGCGTATATGTTCAGATCTTCCAACAAAAAGAGTGCGCCGAAGAGATCGTAGGTGCCAAAAATAGAATCTCATGGGCAGGATTTTTTTGGGCTACATACTGATGGTTGATGTTCAAAGGTTGGCCGCGACAAGGAAAAATCATGCCACCAGGCCCATCCATAGAAGGGACCAAACTTTAATACCCCATCAGCCAAAAAAATCGATCAAAGTTGCGTTCTACAAAATTAACGGAAAATGTTTTTTGACTAGAGTTTGCTCGCATTGGATTTTGTGATTGTTTCACAAACGGAAAAACATTTGAATATTAATCGTGGCGATACCGATTTGTGATCATTAGCAGTGGTCCTTTTTTGAAATATAGTTTTGGTTTCCAGAGGAATGATTCTATGCTAAACGATTCAATCTTGGGTACCTCATCTTCAAACAAACCACAATTGAATCTTTTGTGAGCTGGATACCTTCGGATCCACGATTTTATCTTTTTTCGGGCGCGTGTTCTTTGCCAAAGTCTTGGACCTTGGAACACAGAAAATTAATCTGTTAACAGCATTTGTTGGAGGTGGTTGTTTCAGTATTGTATAAGAGTTGGCACCCTGGAATTCAAATGGCGTCAGTGCGCAACAAATGTTTTTTTGGATATGTTGGGTCTCAGGCTCAGGACAGTTAGTGGCTGCAAGCCTCATTCTTTGGGGGGTGGATTGCATCCAGAAAGGCTCCGGCAATAGGATTTTAATTGTCCGAAAGGTCAGGACGTACATATTCAGTTTTCAGGACGGTCCTCCCAGGTAGTAGAGACGGGCATTAAAAGAATTGTCGCGATGCAATCTTGAGATGTAGCGACAGAAAGTTCATACTGCAGCCTGCGTAACGCCACGGGTAGACGCAATCGTGGAATTTACTGATTCGTTTTGTCGGGAAACTGCGTTGCCAACAGGACAATGCATCTTGAGCACCTGTAGAGACATAGGTAAACATTCCCGATGCAGTACAGGTCATCTTCACCTGAGCTATATTTTAGACTTCTTCTTCAAAATCTTTATCATCAAGACCATCATCTTCCAGTCGCAGCAGCCATAATTCTTCTTGGTATGATGTCATCCGTTCTCCATTGTCTATTTTACCAGCATGTTACAATTTGGAAGGAACCCTTTGTATTAGTTCTTCAGAGCTTGTGCTCTTTGTTCACCGGCAAGCTGCATTAAAGTCCCGCAGTGGTTCTTGGTATCCCACTGAGAAAATAGCGAAAAGCGACGAGGTGAGCTCGGGGGGTTGTTTGACAGTGATTGCTGGAGCAAGAGGTTCATTTTTTGAGATTAGAATCAATGCAATTTGCATTGACGCCAGCGAGCTGGAACAGATTGCATCCGCTATCTACACCAGAACGGCTAACATGCCAAAGAGCCAAAGAGATTTAAAGATAGCTTCAAGGCATTGCAAATGGGCACATTCTGGGATGCAGCCATTTGGCCATGCTCTTCTTGCATTGAGCTGTTTTCTTGCGTAATTTTTTGGACCAATCGAAGCAAGGAGACGATTTGTGCGAGACTACGCAGTTGAAATGCACGTGGACATCCACGAGGAAATTTTTGCATGAGCCAGCAGTCAAAAGCTGCAGACCAGAGCGAGATAGAAACCCAGACTTCAAACCTAGCGCGTGAACTCTCCAATGTCCACACGCTGCCTGGGGAGCATGACCAGCAATGCAGCTAGCTGAACTTGAAACGGCATCCACGAAGAAAAGGTGAGCAAGGAAAACCTTGACATTTTCTGAATTCTCCTTTCTGTTACCGTGGGTATGCGCTGAATACTCAAATCCTGCAAGCTTTTTTTCCGGATCAAAAAGACTGTAAGATGAATTGCTAATCTGCCTGCATCATGAAGGAAACAGTTGCTGCACTTGTTTCAGGACAATATACAAGATTTCCTGCAAGCTGTCTTGCCAGCAGGAGAAATTCACAGGATGAAGTGCTAATCTGCTTGCCTCTGAAGAAAGCAGTTGCGACCATTGCTTCCGGATATGTTGTGAAGACTTCCTGCAAGCGACGCTGGACGATTTTTGCCCACCACCCCACCCCACCCCACCCCAAAGAGTTTGTGTGCACATGTGATCCAAATCTGAGAGCCCATAAGTGCCAAAAGAAACACCTCGTCTGCACATGTGATCCAGAGACTTTGGGCAAGATCGTTCGTGCGCACATGTGATTTAGATCTGAGGCCCAGAGGTGGTAAAAACGGTCCCTGGTGTGTACATGCGATCCACATTGTACATTTGATCGCCAAAAAAACTGTGTGCACATGTGATCCAAATCTGCGTGCGCAGATGATCCCCTTATATAGTATATATATATATATGTATTTATATATATAGTATATATTTTGTATATTTCTACATAAAGAGAGGGTACTTCATAATCTCTGAGGTACTACTACCAGCAGCACAACTCGAACGATGAAAAAGCGGATGATGATGCTTCTGCTGTGGCTGGACTGGAACTGGGAATGAACTTCGTTTCCATCGATCGCCAAGGCTGGGCTCAGAAATCAGAAAGTTTCCCATGGAATTTATTGGGAGTTTACTAGGGCTTTCATGAGATTCAATGGGAATTCATGTTCAACACCCGCGTTGATTGATTTGGTTGGGGTTCTACTATCACTAGTCCTTCTATTGCAGAGGTGCTCATAATCCATGAGCAGGGAAATGGGGAGGCAGACTACATAGACCAACTGTTGGTCATTTTCAGTATTCATATTTTTGAACATATTTATCAACATATATAGACCCAATATTGATTCATCCAATCAGCACTCTTTCACAGTAGTTTTCCTCACCTCAGTAGAGCGTTCCTCGGTGTTCGCTCCTCAGTTTCAGGTGAATTAAACGCTGCCATTGGTGATGATGCCAGCAGATTCCATGTTGGGGGGGTCTCAGGATCTGAAACTTTGCTTATTGAAATCCCATAAATCCACATCTTGGTTGACTCATTTGACTCTCACTGATAGCCATTCCACAATTGGATTTTCCACTGCCCATTCCTGTCCCACAGCCTTGGCTAAACACGGAGGCCTCGTCTTCCGCTTGGACACCGTCTCCAAACTTCTGTCACCGGGTTTCCGTTTGGGCTGGGTGACTGGCCCCAAACACTTCATCAAGGCGTGGCAACCAACCAGTCATCATCCAGTGAAAAAAGAAAAGCATCAGGAATGAACCAAACTTGAATATCCAGTCCTCAACTATCTTAGTTCATACCCTTACCCAAATGGACATTTTAACATTGTACTGTGAGTTTTTGGTGGCGGAATGATCAACCTTGAACACCCAATGCAGCCAGACTGGTTGCAGGGGAAATCGCCTGCACCTTGGAGTGTGCCACAACTTCAAACTAGTGATGCTTCGACTTTGGACCAGCAACGGACCTACAATCTTGGGACATCGGCATTTCTTGTACGACACCATCCATTTTGTTTTAGGCATGGTACATTTGAGCCATACCCAACTGTCCCAATTAAGTAAAATCATCAAGCGACGCCAATTGGATGGTGCCGTGAGGCGTTTGAGGATTTGTGCTATGTAAGCAGCCAGTCGGGATGTTCGATGTCGATGGTATGCCTTGGAAAGCTACTGGCCCACTGGAAGACTGATGGCTTACAGGCACGGTTGGATGCCGAGATGGCAGCTGTTTGGCAGCTGTTTGGCAGTAGCATCCCTGGAAACGACAGTTCAGAAAGAGAGCTGACTTGAACGTCATGTGGCCACTTGTCTATGGCTCAAAATAATTGATGTAAAACTGACAAAAAATTCTAAGTTTGCCATGATAATCAGATAATCATTATCACTTATGGGATAATCATAGAATTTTTATGATTCTATGAAATTTTGTCCCATAGTTGACATATGGCACATTTGTCCCATCATTGAGCCATGGGTGATGTGCCTGTAGCCTGGATGTGGCATTGTCAGGCTCATTTGAAGCGTCTGCAATTGGGTCTTCGTCTTCGGTGTCGGAGTCTGCTTCGTGCTTGCGAGGCGACCAGGATTTGCTCGGACCCGCTGGGACCAGCTGGAAATCTTCTTCAAGAAATACACTGTATATCATGGATATTCATGGATGAGGTATGCTGATGTCTATGTGATTTTATGTGTATGATACCAGTGTAATTATGTATATACTATAAATTACTATAATATATACCTTGACATACAATATGTATATGAATTTCTTGACATCTAAGAGATGAACCAGTAAAATTACGAAACCATTGGTTGCTTTTACTTCGCTTGTTTGTTTATTTCTTTTCACATATGTAATTTGACCTGCTGCAGGCGCACTTGCAAGACCTGGCGCATTGGTCCCGCCCACAGGCGAGAACTCGGGAAGTCCATCCAACTGAGTGATCCCACAAATGCAGAGAAAGATTGATCCATCCTAAATGCCAGGATATGCTGGGATGTTTATTGCCCATTTTTGGGTCGCATTGTCTTCACCGTAAGAGCAAAGTGCGGAACCCAACAAAACCGTTTGGGGGTTCCCACTTTGAATATTTCAAACCCAGGACTCTGATCTAGTGATTGCATGGCCATCCCTAACTGATCAACTCTGAAGCGTCCCAAACTGATGCTGAGTTAGGCCAGTCCTGAAGTTTGAATCCATTCGTGCTGCCGTTTTTGGAAGGGCCTTCCTGGTGTTACTGTTGGAGATGCAGCCTTATTGTAGGACGGTGAATCCTGGATGGGGGCAGTACCCGCTGCGTTCCAAATTATTTTGTCCCACCAGAAAGTGTCAGCGCATCTTGTGTAGTTAGGACATGTTACTCAGGCATGAATTTTATCAAACCGCGATTAGCTGGTGGATAGGCCTGTTTTCAAGGACCAGGCGCGACTTAGGCTCGAGTTTTGCGCATCCCTGTAGCAGGACATGAACGTCACATGCCCACCAATTAAGGCGCACTACCAGACTACCAGAGGAAACAAATAGGACACAACAGGAAGACATACCGAACAGTGATCACTCCAACCGATTGCACCCCAGTTTCACCCTGGTATTCTGGATCTTCGAGCCATGACCCACTGGCCAGGCAGGGATGTTCCTGTGGTTGCGAATGCAGCGACCCAGAGTTTTCACTCACGAGGAAATGTTGGAGAGTTGGGGGCTCCCAGGCAAAGTATAGCCGAAAGATCCTCAGGGCGCTTTTTTGGCTTTTTGCAATCTCGGAGCCGGGCTGTTTTGACAGAATCGGGCTGCAGTTTATAAGTTCTAGGGGTTATATGATGTTATATGTATATTATACATATTATAATTATATGATATTATATGCACATATAATATCCCAACAAACATAGGGGTTGTCCCATAGTAGTAGCCATAAGAACTGGCGCCCAGTCCTGCACTTTCCAGGTCTCCAGCGGAACAAGGTGGCGCCAATGCCAGGAGGTTTTTGCTCACCAGTGCGAACAGGTGCCGCGGGATCCCTTCGACGTGGCAGGAGGAAACCCACGTAGCAAACATGGGCGTTGTGAACAGAACTCGCATATTTTTCTTGGGGATTTAGTGGGATTTAAGCGGATTTCATGGGATTTGATGGAATATATACCAACCACAAGTATTTGGTGGTGTCTGAGACGTAGGGATCTACCAGCCTCAACTTGCAATTTGAATAAACTACTTCGAAAATCCAGTGGATTTTCTAAAAACTGCTAAGTCGTCACAACGGTGGATTTTGGATCGTACCAACCAACCCCGGAGCTACCGCGGCGTCGCGGCATCGAGGTGCCCCCGTGCCGTGTTTTCGGCTGTCCTACGTCACCCCAAGTGATGGCTATGACCTGGCGGCTCAAAGGCTTCGCAAGGTGAGGGGCACGGTGAGGGGCACTGTGAGGGGCCGCGAAATTTCGGCCGTGTGGTGACTCAAAAAAGGCGCCGTGCTGATACTGGAAAGATTTTTGGAAACCAGGGTGATGACTTATATAGATTTTATCACTTATTCAGAAAATACTACTCACGAAAGCTAGCTTGCTAGCTGGAGTTGGATTAGCTTTAGCTATGTATTGCCGGGAGACTGGATGCAGCTCGCGTGATTTTCACGCCGAACTGGTTTNATTAGCTTTAGCTATGTATTGCCGGGAGACTGGATGCAGCTCGCGTGATTTTCACGCCGAACTGGTTTTGGGGCCCCCTGTTTGGGAATGATTTTTCCCCTCCAACCCTTCCCCCCCCCCCCCCCGCGGGTTCAAACACCCCCAGGGCCGCCATGGGCCATGGCAGCCATGACGGGGGCAGAGACAGGTGTAAACACACAGACATAGAGATACAGACACACACACACAGATATATATATATATATAGGACACGCCTATATCTATATCTATATCTATATATAGATATATATAGCCTATATATATATATGTATATGTCCTATATATATATATGTATTTATGGATGATGAATATATATATATATATATATTTGTTTATTTAAATATGCATAGTGTTACAAATAGCCTATAGAATTATCGATATGTCGCTAGGCAGATGGAGACACTTAGATATATTCATCATAGTCACATATATATATAATACATAGAATATGTCATGGACAGGAACAAGGAAGGAAAGGCCGAGAGAAAGAGATTCAATCAGATGGCTGCAAAGTGGCTCAACCGAAGCGNNNNTAGGATGTCAAGGGGAGGGTTGTGGAATGATTATGATGCATGCGGGCTAGCATCATGACACACTGCTGTTTACGTGTCAGCAACATCGAGTGGTAGGCCACATATTCCCTCAATAGACATCTCTCCTTGCCCAACTAGCTTTCGCCCCCTTCCCTTTGGCCTCAAGTAAGTGTTGTTTTTTGATGATGACTTACTGGCAGAAGATTTTTAGAAGTGGTGCTACTTTGATCAGCAGGGATGCAGATTCACTGATGTGAGGAACTTACTGTTTGTTAGTGTATGGTTTACTGACCCAGATGAGAAGTATCATAATGCTTCCTCAAGAAATGGCATCATGTGTAGCTGAGCACCAAGCCATGCCCTTGGGACAGCAGCTCCCATCCATCCCACATTGAAGAGGTGCTTGCTGAGTTGAGCTTACCCAGTGACGGTGGATACAGCAAGTTGTCCGCAGAAAGACTCGCAACTTTCCCAGAGGCAGACGCCTGGTTTATCAATTGATCCCTGCCAAAAATTATGGTAATTTGCCGTCCATGCATTGATTATAGTGATATTTCCATTAAACATTCATTTGCTCATTCAGAAATGGCGGGTAAAGTGACAACTAATTAAAATCAATTAAACAGTTCAGGGATCTATTCACCCGTGGTCGACATCAGTGCCTTGTGATTTTTCACTGCAGAAGTGCATCGTGATCATGGTTGAAAGCCAATTGTATACAGACATATACCCAGCTAGCTATGGGCTATCATCCACTCACCAAATGGTTACAGCACGCTATGGCTGAACCCCTGTTTTTAATATTGGGTACACCCAGTTCATCCCAGGTATGTATGCGTGTATATATGATACACATTATATATATACACATATGCGTATGTATAATATACATATATATATATATATATATGAGTATGTATAATATATATATATATATGCGTATGTATAATATATATATATATATATTAATATTATAGATATGTCAATATGTATATTTATAATACTACTGGCAACTGGGAGACACTTTGTGTACCCCAGAAATCGTTGCCTCAACAACCTAAGGCTGATCTATTTGGACATCGTGGAAATATGTGGAAAAAAAGGCCACAGGCTTGGCCTGCAACATAGATGCATTGGTGGTGCCCCGGAGTGAACTGTTTGTTGGTTTCAACATGGGGAGTTCACCATCTAAACTTCAGTAAAAATGGCATTAAAATGGATTCAACATGGTGATTGCTCTATGTTACCCCCACGAAAACTAGTTCGATGGATCTACCAGAAACCCAACAGAGATTGGAGCTACGAACTGGGACACCACCTTGTAGACATGTACAAAAAATTGCATCGCAGCAAATTGCAAAGATCAATGGCCGACAAAGCGAGCCTTCGGCGATGTTGCGTTGCTCAGCTCCCTGGGAAAAAGGGTCGTCGCTGCTCTAACACCTATCCAATGCCCAACCTTGCTCACCGGCTCGAAACAAATTGTCCTATCAGCCTATCAGTCCATATATTTTGGAAACCCACAGGTTTCAATATTTTTTTTTGCTGATTCCCATCCAGCTTCCAAATATGTATATCCACCCAAAGCACCAACACACTCATCCCTGGCTTGAAATCTTCCACTGAAATTCGTGTGTCTCTAAGGGCCCATGAGAAAGCCACGGTGCGAAGCCCCAGTTTTTCAGCTGATTTTGCAGATGGCAGCCCCCCCAGTGGTGGGCCAGTTTACTGGAGGCTAGACCCGAGCATAAACGGAGTGTTTCAGACAACTCCGAATCGAATGTGGGGTCTTGAAGGGCCCATCGAGATCTCCTTGATCCTGGATGAGTGGTGTTTCCTACAGACCGTCACTGTGGATGATGAGAATCTTCTGAGACGACTAATGACTGTGGATGAGAAGTACAGTAGAATCTCCATGTTTGTTGATTAATTATTCGTTCCCTAAAGCCTAAAACCTGTGTGAAAGTGGATGATTGGAAAATAAGAATGTCTCTATGATCGATATACTTATTATAAAGTAAAGTCTTTGTGACTACTGATATCTACTTAGATCCCATGAAATCCTATCAAATCACATCAACTTCCATTAACTCCCATGTTTTTCCTCAAATTTTTCATGATGACCCCCTTCGTGACAAAGAAGAGTAAACGGAGAAACAGACCGGAGGCCTGGGACGATGGCAGCCAGCTGCTGAGCATGCAGGTCCCAGTCACAGGTGGTTTTTCTCTTTTTCTTGTGGATAAAACCACCTTATGGGAGCATGGAAATTCTGGCAAACCACACATTCATGGATCGAAATGTATCCGAAATGTAGTTTTGTAAAAACAACTATAGTCAAAATTCATCACTGTTCTAGACCCTTTTTCTGGATGCCTATCATGTTTTTTTTGTTTTGCGGGGTTGATGTAACTTGCAGTCATTTAGCAAAACGATATGGCAAAGCGACAATGACGATCGGCTTTTTTTTGGGGGGTTTTGCATATGACTTGCAGGAGCGTAAGTCTCCTGAAAACTAACCTTGGAGCAGACAGGTTGTTTTTTCCCAGAGTTTCCAGCTGGGTTTTTGAGCGGTGTAGGTGTAGCCGCCCTTTGCATGCGGAATGTTGGTTCTCAATCAACAACCACGGTGATATGTAAATATGTATCTTTATATAACATACATGGGAAAAGGGGTGACTTCCTCACAAATTGAGGATAGTTCATTGATAATACAGCATTGCAGTTGAGTCTGTTCATTTCTTGGAGTACCGTTGGTCACCAGGGTTTTGATGCATTCCGCTCTTGACCAACAGCTGTGGTTGTTGAGATCGCCTGTGATTGGACGTGCATCTCAACGCCTTCCGGATTCCATTGTGACCATGTCTAGATGTGAGCCAAGCAATGACCCTTGGAATGGTCTGAACATAGCCTTAGTCGGAAAGAGGATGATAAGCCATAGGATTTTGCCAGACTATTACCAATAATTTCCAATCATTTTCAGAGCCACTTTATTTTTATCAGACTCAACTGACTCGAAACGGCCGGTCGCAGCAGGTGGTTGCACAGGTGCAAGGCGTTCTGGAAAGGCTGCCCTCCCCTGTTTTGATGACTGCATCGGGAACTGCCCGGGAAAACTCACAGAAGGCACCACATTCTGGACAGGAACAACTCGTTTGGCTGTTGCTCAAATTTTCTGTCAAATGTGACACATTTTGTGTTCCAGTGGTACCACAGTGGAACCAGAGCTGCTTCTGTGCTTTCAACGTGAAACCATGAAGGAGTGGCTAAAGATGGCTTAAGCAGAAACTGCTGCAGCTGAATGCAGTTGGGCAACCGTTCCACATGATTCCATGTATTTCTAGGGGGCTTCCTGCAAACAAATAGGCTGTGCTATCCTTTCAAGATCCTGCATGTGTGTTGGGCTTGCAGTATGGCTTCCTGATACAATTTGAGGTTTCTTAAACTGGGGGATCCCGAAAACTATGGGTTTCAGTACCAACATGGTCCAATCTTGGATGATTTGGGGGTACCCTCCTTTTAGGAACCCCCCAAACTGAGGCAGACAATCACAACCTCACTTGCTTTTTGGTGGCTGTACCAAGCCTCCATCCGGGATCGACGCTGAATCTGAGACAAAGATCTCGAGATTTTGAATCTTCGTCCCGCAGTGCTATGCAATGCCGGCCCTGCGACATCTAGCGGAGGTGGGGCTATTTGCCAATATGTGGAGGTTCCCCCAAACCATGGGTTTCAATACTAAAACGGTCTATATCACTTTGGATGATTTGGGAATAAGATGGCCATGCCGAGGCTGCGGCGCTGGAAAATGTCGCCGTGGAGCTTCCTAGAAGTGGCGCTTTTTCCCGGCACAAGGCAGATTTTTTCATCATTTGTGGGTCAGAATTCTTGGTGATGTTTGAGGTGCAAATAGTACAGCACCATTTTTCGGAGGGATCCAACTGTGATATGTGATATCCTATCATCCGGTAAGCCCAAAGACATACCTATTCATTCATGCCATGGAACTTGCTGGTTTTTTTGGTTGAAGTTGCTGTGACTTTTTGGTGAGAGTGCTGAGATTGAAAGCTTCGACTGCCTTTCTGCCAAGTGTCCCAAAAAATGGTTCCTCCCAATTCTACATTACCCCCAAAACAAGTGATTGGGCCTCTACGTAAAACAAATCAAAATAATATATCATCTATATTCATTTATCATCCAAATAATCCATTTCCAGGTTTTCGCAACTTTGACCTGTCCTACCAGTGTCCCCTGAATCTTTGTTTGGTCGCTGAGATCAGCACCTTCTTGGGGAGTGAGCTGGTCGCTGAATCTTCGCTGAGACGGGGCCGTCTGCCGCTCCGCTCGGAAGGTGCGGCTGGATGTCGCAGAGAAGCCGACCTGACAACTCCAGTTCTCATTGGATTGGGTGAAGGGATTGGTTCAAGGGATATTTTGCAGGAATCCTCCATATTTCATGGTCAAAACCATGGTTTCCGGTGAAGATTTTCCCTTCAACCAATCCATTGAAGTTGGAGTTTCCATGGCGCCACTGCCACAGGCTTTTCTGGCTGGTTTCCCAACCCCGAAGAGACGCGGGTAGCGCCTCCCGAGGCTCAAACAAATTGTGGGATGGGGCTCCAATTTATTGCAAAATCCAGGGTAAATGGTGAACCAGGGGATTCTAGGGGATTCTTGGGTATCCAATTTTGAGCCAATTCCATGTTGCGCAAGGAGTGGAACTTCTCTATGAATCTATGAGGGTCTTTGCATCTGGCTTGTGCCGTTGTGCAGATTATGGTGCACATGATGCGTTTGCAAGAGTGGGCTCAACATCATTTGAGGTTGAATGCAATTGCTGATCTTGCTGAGGGGCTTGTTGGTGTCCGGAATGGAGGGGCACTTGACTCTGTTCCTCACTTTGGGCACATCAAAACACTGTGTTCAGTGAGCTCTCATGTCCTTTGACAGTGCTCCATCAGAGCCTTTTGGAATTCACTGATCCACAACGACACATACACATCCACATGCATTTGAACTTGAACCTGCTCAAAGGGTCTTTGGGGCAGGGAAACTCCATCCGAGAGTGGATCTCCAGTAATCTGATTCCCCAGTTTGTTCAGCCCAATATAGATCATCAACATGTATCAACCTTTGGCTGTGCAGGGACAAGAAGCCATGGAGGTCCAGAAAGCGGAAAAGGCGGAGGAGCCTTGGTAGATCAAACCGAGATTGCTTGGAAAGTCAAACGGAAATAGGCTTTGCAACTTCTTGAAGTTCTGCCAAGGAAGCGGAGGAGGATCCCTTGTCACAAGAAGCTTGGTTTTAAGTTTTCCAGCCCTGATGGGAGAGACACCCTGCTTAAAGGGGGAGCTGGGACATCTCCCATTCCATTAAGGCAGGTGATAGTTGAGAATTTACGGACCCCTGAGCCCCCACTATGTAGAGGTATGTATATAGTTCTAGCTTAGTGGAATAGTAGTAGCTGTGAGTACCAACCCTCCAANAGTTGAGAATTTACGGACCCCTGAGCCCCCACTATGTAGAGGTATGTATATAGTTCTAGCTTAGTGGAATAGTAGTAGCTGTGAGTACCAACCCTCCAAATAGATACACATAAACATGTGTACAGATAGCACCTCATACCTAGAAGCGTTAGGTATGTAGACTGCTGTAGGTTTATTCCAGGGTTTTAGTTTGACCTCATCCATCCGGGTTTGGTCCTTAACTTACCGCTGGTTGACGCCCGTGGCTCAAGTGCGCAAAACATCTTGTGCGCTTGCATGTATAAGGGGTGGAAGTGGATAGGGATACCCTTGTTTTGGGTCTCTGGTTTCTCTCCCCTTTTGTCTGNCAAGTGCGCAAAACATCTTGTGCGCTTGCATGTATAAGGGGTGGAAGTGGATAGGGATACCCTTGTTTTGGGTCTCTGGTTTCTCTCCCCTTTTGTCTGGTTATCAGCCGTATTGCGGCATAAGCCTTTTTCTGGGTATCCTAATCCACTGACATCCGACTGGTTTAGGCCCCATTCACTTTTCTCGCTTCGTTCACTGCTGTTGCATGCCCTCAGAAAGTGCCGAACAAGTCGCTGAGTCACTCGCGACAGAAACGCCGGCCGACAGTGCTGAAGTTGCTGCGCCAGTAGAAGAGGTTGAGCAACCTGTTCCCTTGACTACTGAACCGGCGGCGGAGGCCACTGAAAGCTGGGCGGACCTTTCTGAGGTATTGAACTCATCCGCGCCGTCTGCAATTGGTGAAACTAAGGAGGAAGACGCGGATACAACTCAGCAGGTGCTTGACATTCTTGGTGCTCAATCGGAGGTCGCTGACACTGTCGCGACGGATCAGCCTGAAACTGCCGAAGCAAGTCGACCATTTTTAGAGCCAGAAACATCCTCAGTGGAACCTACTCAGGCTTTCGACGACATCGACATTGCCAAGGAAGAGGTTGATTTTGCTCCGACTGAGCCATCAGGTGTGTCAGAACTCACAACCGAAGTAGAGACAACTGATCTTTTAGGTTTAGGTGACGATCCATCCGTAGGTGCTGAGACATCCGTTGAAGCATCCGATCCGACTGCATCCGTCCCTGAACCTGAAGTCGCTGAGAATCTCGCGACAGACCCCAGTGATATTGCTCCACCTCCCACATCACCCAACTTGGTACCTCCAGGTGTAGAGCCCATCCAAACGGGCCATACTCCGGCAAGTGGTTCCCGTCCACCTCGAGTGCGTTCATCACGTGGCGGACAGACCACCCGTTGGCAAGAAGCCCAACGTAATTGGTATCAGGACTTCGATCGTGTGAGGTGGTGGCTTTACGAAAACTCAGGGGGTCGTAGGTACGGGGGATTTTGGCTTAGGAAATACACCTTGCAAGAGACTGAAGACGATCAACGTTGGTTCACGTCACTCTTTGGGGGAATTTCCGATTTTCTGGAACGTCTGGATTGCCTGATTCTCTGTTACTACATTTGGCCAACATATCAAACTTGGGTAACTCGGTTTGGTCTTGATCGTAGATTGGGACTTGAACACGGGCAGCAGGCCGTTGAGAACGAGGACATACCCCCAAAAAGAATAATCAATCGGGCAGTTCTTGGAGAGGAACATCCTGCTGATTCAACTTGGGATAGGTATTATCGTTATCAAGGGGTAAACCAGCAGCCGTTACCCAAAGCAACAGGAAGGCCAGCTGTCCAGCCGGACGCGGCACAGCCTGCATTTGTAGAGCCGACCCCAAAGGCTGCTACTCCTGCAAGAGCTCCGGAGCCCACAAGTGGTTCAGCATCGGTTAGGGGTCGCAGTAGGAGACCAGCTGATTCTGAACAACCAGCCACTGGGTGGATTCCTTCGTTGCATCCTGTTGCATCCGATAGGCCACAACAACAACCAAAGAAAAAGGGTTCTTCACCGAAACCTGCTGCAGGGGTCGCTGTCTCCGGACGCGACACAGCTGGTAGTTCTTCAAGTGCAGGTGTTTCTCCAAAAGCCCCAAAGGCAAAAGTAGACACCCCAAAAGCATCTCAAGTTTCTCCAGTTAAAAACCCTGCCGCACAATTTGGTGTAACTACTCCCCCAACACAATCACCTCCTGGTAACTTAGTTGAGTCAAGTAGTGCACCCGCACCACCACCAACTGGGGAGCCTCCAATTCCAGCTCCACGCATTCCACCACCCCCTCAAGAGCCACCACCAACAAGGGAACAGCTCGCTGANTGGTAACTTAGTTGAGTCAAGTAGTGCATCCGCACCACCACCAACTGGGGAGCCTCCAATTCCAGCTCCACGCATTCCACCACCCCCTCAAGAGCCACCACCAACAAGGGAACAGCTCGCTGAGCGTGCTGCCCAAGTTGCTCGCGAGGAACCTCCGCCTGATCCGGAAGATCCCAACGAACCGGAGGAGGAAGAAGGTGAGTGGNAGTTGCTCGCGAGGAACCTCCGCCTGATCCGGAAGATCCCAACGAACCGGAGGAGGAAGAAGGTGAGTGGGTAGAGGAAGAGGAAGAGGAGGAGCCAGCTGAGGAAGATCAAGTGCTGGAGGAGGAGGCTGAGCTTCGCTCGCCTCAAGAAGAGCCAGAGTTTCCTGATTTTAGTTCACCCAGAGCTCGTAGGCATAAGCGACCACATTCACTCCCACCAGTACCTGTCAGGTTGTTGACACGACAGCAGAGGGACGATCTTGAGATTCAACAACAGATATCTCAAGCTGCACGTGAAATTCGTGCTACGCCTGCCACTGGTTTATCCCGTCGCGGCATTGTTCTTCAGCCTGCTGTTCCCGGATACCCCGAAACTAGAATAGATTCTACTGGTACTTGGGCTAGAATTGCAGGACCGCCAGTTGCCTTTGCCCCACAGCCTGGTCATCGACCTTTTGCCATTCCAGCTNAGATTCTACTGGTACTTGGGCTAGAATTGCAGGACCGCCAGTTGCCTTTGCCCCACAGCCTGGTCATCGACCTTTTGCCATTCCAGCTGGTGACGATTATTACATCAACGATATATACTCAGTCCCAGATACTTATTGGCATAACCCCCAGCTTCATAGGCGTACAGCAGTAACTCTCACTGACAATTTGGGACCTGCTGACGTCGTCAACGTCGCGGTGAACGACGCTGACACTGAATCTGAGGGAGAGGAATCACCAGCTCGGGCACGAGCACGTTTTNAAAACGCCAAAGGACTAACATCAGGATAACCAAAATAGATAAGAGTCCCGCTCAAGTAACTCCTGTATCAACCCCAAAAGCTGCCAGTGCAACAGCCCAACCTGTCGAACCCGAACCTGTTGAGCCAGAAGCTCCATCACCTGCAGCATCCTACCGATCCTTAAGGGCTCACACTCCACCGTGGGCTTCTCAAGATCCGGAGGTCGCTGCGGATCGCGCGACAGGTGAGGCTGGTAGTAGATCCAGGACACCAAGAGCATCAGGGACATCACCGTCATTTCCACATAGGCCACCTTCTGATAGTCCAAGGAGTGACACTCAGACTGAACGGCGGGGAAGAGCACTTGCGACAGCTCAAGAAGGATCAGCTGTACCTAGGCCAAGGCGACGGCCTTCCGCGCCTGCCAAGCTACAGGAGGGGGCTGACGCCTCCGGCTCGCCCCAGGCGACTGCTCCTGCAAGACCGATCGCAGCAGCTCGAACACCATCCGCTCCAGCTTCAAAGAAGCCAGAACAGGTGCCCCCAAGACCTCTACGACCACCTCCAGTGCCGCCGAGCAGGCGTCAGCAAGAAGCCGAACAACAAGAATCTGCTGAGGCCGCTCCATCCACAGTACCCGAGTATCCAAAGGGACCCAAGCCTAGGGGATTTAAACCTCCTCCTTTTGCTGAACCCCCTAAGTTGTTAACTCGAGGTACAGCCGGTGTAGCCACCCAGGCACGACGCACGTCTCCTGAGGTTCCAAAGACTTCATCCGGCTCAAGTGGGTTGGCACCGGATCGTAGGGGTCCGCCACCGTCTCGAAGTCCTCCGCCACTGCCAGAAGAAGAGTCTGCTGGGCGACGCCCGCGACACCACTATAGAGACCAGCAACAACAACAACAACAAGAACATCCTGTGTTCCGTTCAGAGGTGATAACAATTGATCAAAATTGCATCCGTGTTTGTGTTGATTGGCATCACACCNACATCCTGTGTTCCGTTCAGAGGTGATAACAATTGATCAAAATTGCATCCGTGTTTGTGTTGATTGGCATCACACCGTAGATCACGGGCGTAATAATCTCAAATTGTTGCCCACTGAAACTAAGGACAGGTTGCTTCAAGTAGTTGGTGCTGCGGGGAATCGCATTGAATTCTTCATTGTCTCATACTGTGGTGTTGAGTGGATTGACGAAATAAAGTCCGACGCAGATTGGCTCATTCAAGATTGCCAAGACTCAGGAACCCCCTTCAAAAGTATACACTTCGTCCGAAAGCCTTGCGGTAGGCAAGGAAAAGCATCCGTGTGTTGCACTCTTCGGGCGCATTGTTTGATAGACGATCGTAAGGACATTTTGGCAGAGAACGCCCAGTCCGGTATCCATACCATTCTTTCGCAGGGGCCCCCTGACTATAGACTTTCTTGGATAGACGAGCTTGCTGTGTGGATCACGCAAGAGGGAGTGAACAACATCATCAACAATCGTGTTGCTCAGCCCCTCNCCCCTGACTATAGACTTTCTTGGATAGACGAGCTTGCTGTGTGGATCACGCAAGAGGGAGTGAACAACATCATCAACAATCGTGTTGCTCAGCCCCTCCTACCGCATCAATACTACCCAGACCGTGGTAAGTGGTAGAGCGCCACCCCACTCTTGACATTTTTAGATAGCTGAGCTTGCTCGCTATTCGTCATTGGTCTGTCCCTGTCGTTTGCCGGTGTCTACTTGGCGGTAGCACCCAACATCCGTGTCGTTTGACAACTGCACAGTTTGCACTTTGACTTTTCAATTTTCAACTACTGTAGAGCTTTTTAGTTGATTGACTTGTCACTGTGCCTTCGGTCCTTCTGTGTCTTTTCTAGTTCACTGCTTGGAGACGCTGAGCAAAGCTCGCGTCGGATCAAACTCGTGACCGCCACTTGAAAAGTGTGGTGCTCTTTGGGCATCATGGCATCAGGATTTTCCCCACCAGATGATCCTAGTAGTTCGGCTAGTAGATCTAGGAGTAGTCCCGATGACCATCAAAGAAACCCCAATGTTCCACGAGTTCATGCTGCCACAACACAATTGGTTCCAAGAAGACCCNTCTAGGAGTAGTCCCGATGACCATCAAAGAAACCCCAATGTTCCACGAGTTCATGCTGCCACAACACAATTGGTTCCAAGAAGACCCAACATGCCATTGCGTAGGGATGCCATGCCGGTTNATGTTTGAACATAATCTAGCCCAACAAACTCAACAGGTGATTTTGGGGGTTAGGCAACAGGCTCAGCAGGAAGTCTTAGCTAGACAGGCAGCTATGCAGGTAGAAGCCCAACAATACTTAGAATCTAATTTAGGACCACTCCAAAATAGAATAAATGTGGGTACTCAGCAATCAGCATCAAGGGAAATGGAAATAGCCGGAAGGGATTCTAGAATTGCTCGGTTAGAGCAAGAGCTTATCCTAGCTAGGCAGCAACAACAAGCAGCCTTAGAAGCCCCGGTTCCCCATACTCCTTCAGTTGCTACTAATGTTCCTGATCCAGAACCCATAAGTTTTGAAGATGATGAACGGGCTGAGGATTTTGACTTGTTTGCTGGTCATACCGCAAATGCCGCGACCCCCACACATAGTCATGGTGCTCGCGCAAGTGATCAACACATGTTTCATTCCCCACATAACCGTCCTGTACCCTTGCAAGAGGTCGCAAATCCCGCTATCACAGAGGTGACTGCGTGGGCCACCCCCAAGGCGTCAGTCGGTCAATCGTCTCATGAAGTCGCACCCAATGTTGTTCCTGGTATTCCCCAATCTTTTCATCCACCGGGTTNGCCACCCCCAAGGCGTCAGTCGGTCAATCGTCTCATGAAGTCGCACCCAATGTTGTTCCTGGTATTCCCCAATCTTTTCATCCACCGGGTTTCGCACCCGCGCCTGTAGTGGCAAGCCCCCAGCATGCAGGGTTGGCAACTGTTGCCAACCTGCCCATGTCATCAAATGCCATGGTGCCTAGTGCTCCAGCTGCAAGTGGCTTGAACCCAACAGACCCAACATTAGTCCAAGACCTCTTGTTGGAGATGAATAGAATGCGTAATACTATAATGGCTCAACAACAGNCCAACATTAGTCCAAGACCTCTTGTTGGAGATGAATAGAATGCGTAATACTATAATGGCTCAACAACAGCAGCTTCAACAGATGCAACAACAACAAGCAATTGCACAAGCACCCCAGCCAATGGCTCCACCTTGCACGCCNCGCTGCTTGTAGCGCGCCGAGCGTAAGATCTCGACCCGCTAGTGTTGTAGGACAAGCGCCTCCACCACTTCAGGTGTTGCCTCCTGGGTTGCCGCCACTCCCGTTGGCGCAACATTGTGCACAAACCCCACAAAGACCGCCATCCCATCATCACATAGGTTCAGCTAGGTCGGTAGATTCAGGTAGCTCCGAGTCTTCTTCTGACTCTGGTGCAGGCGCCTCTAGACGCACCCCATTAGTCCTTACTCAATGTAGGATTTGTGGAGAGCTACATGATGAAATGGATTGCCCACACCTCACCATGAACCAGGTAGATGAAGCTCCCCAACCTCCTGTAGATTATGCTGAGCAGGAAG
>BGPT01000300.1:0-186326 GCA_003297045.1 Symbiodinium sp. clade C Y103
TTTTTTTTTTGAAACGAAAGGGAAAGGGTCTCTCCCTGTCAGCCTCGACCCAAATACCTTTTCCAGTTCTATCAAGGGGGTTAGTGTTAGAAAAACTTGAACCTGTGAGGAGAGTGATTCCGAAAGCGATATGGAAGGTGATAGTTTGCGTGCGCATTTTCAATCCCCAATAAAAGAGGAGGATGAAGAGACCCTGGCGCGTCTTAGACAGTTGGAACTCCATTGTGTAGTGTCATCCATTTTGTAGTGGCGCTGTCCGTCGGCTCTGGGGAATGGGTGTGGGGTATTGTCCCGTGATGTTTCGCCAAAGAGCCCTGTTTCTAGCTGCGTCTCGCACAGGTCGGTAAATGCGGGCATTAGCCCGCCAATCTGCAACTGTGGGGCCATGGGTAGTATATACTTCGGTTGCAGTTGGTGGGGAAAAGAATGGGTGGGACAGGTCAGTGAGGGCGGGGAGAGTGTTTTGCTGAATATACTGCATACGTCGATACGCTTCTGTCAGAACAAGTTCGGCCCAATGTGGGCGGGGTCTGCCCTGGCGGAGATTTTCTCCCCGGAGAAAACGAAACGCGTGTGAAGGCATAAAGGAGACCAAGTGCTCAGGGCAGCTTTCGTGGCGCAACAAATGCCCAAGGAGTTGAAGTCGCCGGGTGGCAGCCAGTTGGGATGGTGTATATATATTAATTCCATGGGAGTTGGCCAGGGTATGGAGATAATTGTTTGAACAGGGGGAATCAGAAGGTTGCAAAACCCTATGGAAAAAGGAAGATCGTAGTTTGAAGATCTGTCGTAGGACGCGAAAGTGGAGAGCATCCATACGTTGGTTATGCGCCGGGGTGGGAACCACAGATTCAATAGAATAAAGGAGGATGCTCTGGACGATGGATTGGTATACTCGGAGGCGAAAAGTGGGTGAGAGAAAAGAAGCTCGAAAAAAACTCGCTAGGGCCTTTGTGGCTGCATTGGCTTTTCGCAAACGTGACAAGACAAAGTGATCGGGAGAACCATCTGGCGTCAGTTGCGCGCCTAGGTATGTTGCCTCCGTAACTTGTTTTAGGGGGTGACCAACGCCTTCCCCGCCACAATATTGACAAGCGCATTTGTGTATGTCATCACCCGTGCGGGTGTAGATCTGCTCGGAGCTGTGTAGCGCCAGATGCTCGCATTTGTCCAAATTTAGTTCAAGGCCGAATCTGTATCCGTGACGCTGGACCCCATGTAGAAGGCGATTTGCAAGCTGGGCGGAGTTTGTCATGAGTACTATATCATCTGCAAACTGGAGATCCCAAATTGGGGGATGCATGGGAAAAGCACTAGGGATAAGACTAAATCTGGATTCATGTTCGGCCTCCACATATTGAAACATACACGTTGTGCATAGAATAAATAGGTATGGGGATAATGGGCAACCTTGTCTAAGTCCTGCTTCCTGTTGCCGTGGGGATGACATTTCCCCCCAGTCCAGCACTTGGAAAGTTGGATCCTCATACAAAGATTGGACCGCGTTAATGAGGGCTTCGGGGACCGAGTGGTACGCGAGAGAATGGGAGATAGCTGCGTGTGTCAAAGAATCGAAGGCTTTAGCCCAATCCAAAAAAACAAAATGCAAAGGAACCCGTTGACGCTCGTGTGCTTGGATTAATTGGCGGATTATATGGAGAGGCTGGGAAGTGGATCGCAGCTGTCTGAAACCATACTGGGTGGGGCGGAGGTAGGGTTCAACATAGGGATGGAGTCGCTCTTTCAATATGGACGCGTACACTTTGTACATACATGCAGACAAGGAGATTGGTCGATAGTTGGAAAGTGCGGTGGAAGACTTCAACGCGTTTTTTAACAGCAAAACAACTGTAGAGTTTTTCCACGCTGCAGGTATGGACCCGCCGCTAAAGCAATCACAAAGGAGGGAGAGAAAGAATGATTGGTAAAGAGGTGATGAAAACTTGAGCATTTCGGGATGGATGTTATCCGGTCCCGGCGCTTTTTTGGTTTTCAGTTTGGCAAGCGCCCGCAAAAGCTCATGAAACTGGATTGGGGCATGCGCGGAGGCTGAAGGCTCATAGGTGTAGCCAGGATCTCCTAGTGGAGGGAGGGGCTTTTGTTTCCAAACTAGCTGGCCTAGATATTCTGCAAAAACATCCGAGCGGTGGTTTCTAGGTCTTAACGTTCCCCGAAGGTCAACAATGTTTGTGGGGCGTGCCTTAAAGGAGGAACGGGCTTGACGAAGTGTTTTCCATTGCTGGGAAGGCGGCCCTTGGGAGTCGAGTTGAAAACGATCAGCCCACCATTGTCTTTTGTCGCGACGCGCGCACGTCTTAATGCGATTGCGTAAGTATCGACGTTGCTGCTGCTGATCCGGTGCGGTTAGTTGAGCCAGCTGTTGGACAAGGGAGAACGTATCGGGCGACAGGTATGGCCTTCTTTGGTCCGGGTTAATTTTGCTAAAGGAGCTGTGGGCTGCCTGTACTGCTGTCTGACTTAGGATAGAATTTTTGGCCTCCAGGGAAGAAGATTCCCACACTTCACAAGGGACTGGGACCGAGTGCTCAGGAGAGAGGAGTGGGAATGGGGGGGAGATATAGAATCTTCCTACTACTGATAGCTGAGTCTGCCCCTTTAAGGCTAACGCATCAGCACGTTCATTTCCGGGGACCCCTGTGTGCGCTGGGACTTTGTGAGCTGTTATATCAAAAAGAAGAGTGGCCGCGTACCAATATTGCAAAAGGGAACTAACCTGAATAAAGTTTGCCTTTGGGTGGTTGCGTCCTTCGAGAAATCCTAAAACATAGTCCGAATCTGTATATAAATGAACATGACCAACCTCCCCTGTTGTGTAGCCGATGAGCCAATCAAGTGCTTCAATTACTGCTTGGATTTCTGCTAAATTGTTAGTGGGTATAGATGCGGGGATGTCCCGGTGCAATTCTACTGGACCAAACCCATCAATGTCAAAAGTGGAAGTATGAAGAGGATCAACCCCCAACTGGAGTGGGTGGCTAACTGTGAAACCCCATCCCGCCTGAGGGTTATTATTGTGAGCACAACTACCATCGGTGAAGATTGCAATTTGGGAAGAAGCTGGGGCGGGACTACCTGGTTCGAAATTAACTTTTGCCTGCAGCGCCGAATCCAAATTTGCGCGGTAATCGCCAATGCTCTGATCAAAATTAAATTTCTCATTAAGGGACTGATCTGATCGATGTGGTATGGGAATGGTGTTCAAGGTGATCTCCACCGGAAAATGTCTAGTCGCGAGGGAGACAAATGGATTGCTACGGCAATTGAGTACTTGTGGGGCAACAATTTTTGGGATGGCCACATAATCTAAGGCCGCCCAATCGGCCAAAAGCGGGCGATAAAAGTTTGCCCCAGTTGCGGTGGTTTCTTGGTAAGTGATTCTATGCTTTAGGCTAGGCTGGTCAAAGGTCTGGGGAAGGTATAAATCATGGGCGATAAGGAATTCTAGGAAATATTCCGCGTTATCCCGTTCCGGGTCCATCAAGGCCTGCCGTTTGGACCAAGCATCTGGGCCTATGGCCATTTCCTCCGGGTCTTGCTCCGCTGAGAGCCGGGCGTTCCAATCGCCCAAGAAAACCCATTGTTTATGGGGACATGGAAGGTCAAAAGTTTCCCCAATAAAGTGCCAAAATTGTTCCTTACGGGAAAGATCTTCTACTGGATCTGCTACCATACTAGGTGCATAGGCACAAATCAGCTGTATTGGTTTAGGAGCTATATTGAAATCAATGGAACAACACCGGCCATTGTAGCCTAAGAAATTTGCCACTAAATGTCTGATTTGGGGGGCAACCACAAAACCGACCCCATGATGTTTCGAACCAGACTCTCCGGAGAAAAAGAATTCAAAACCTTTTTTAACGAAGGAATGGATTTGGGTAGCCTTCGTCTCTTGCATGGCCAAAATTGCGACATGGTTTCGGTGCATATATTCCATGATCTGTTCGTATTTACTGAGTTCATAGAGCCCTTCAACATTCCAAGTAGCTACCTTTATTGGAGTATGTAACCGGGGTTGTTTGGGGATAGTACCCGAATGGGGATCACGTAGCACATACGTTCGGAACCAAGCTTGCCTTGATGTTGCATATTGGGATTGTGGTGCAATCCTACATCTGTTTGACCGCTTTAATGTCGAGTGTGCGGGCAGAAACGGGGGTGGTGCTGACACCCTCTGGCCTGCCCAGCCAGAAGGCTCACCTTGCAAAATTTTCCATGCTCTATAGTCTCGCCTAGATTTAGCTCGGCGGGTTCGTGTCTGTTCCTTACGGCGGGCTCTAGCCGCCTCGGAACGGTATCGAAAACCACTTTGATTTCCCCCGACAGCTGTGCGATCTTCGTGGCCGCTCTGTAACGCACGATGCCATCTCCATCGTCGTTTAAGATCCATTGGAATGAGGTGGCGGCTTCCCGGCTCACCACCATGGGCGGTGATCGCTTTCACGAGGTGGCGATACAGGAGAGGGCTTTCCTGTGTAGAGCTTTCCAACACTCCGTACTTTTGTCGGCGCTTAAACCAAATTCTAAACGATGTTGTGTTCCAGCGAATCCAAAACACAATCATCCCGTTTGGGAGAGTCAACGGGCTGTGCCCAAGGTTTCTATACGGATTGAAAACCTTCCAAGGCTCAACGGCAATGTTCCCATTTAAAGAACGGAGAAATCCATTGATTTTTCCTAAAACTAAGCCCCCAAAGATTAGAACTGTCAAGCAAGGTATTCTGGGCGCAGGCTGACCTTTAGCTCCGTAGTGCTGTTGTCCGCGCCCTTGCTGCTGAAGGGCCACGCTGGCGTGCCCATTGGTGGCTCCCTTCCGGATTACTGGGGAAGGTTGTTGACTAATTGGTAGAAAAATGAACAGCGGAAAGTAAGGAAAATAGAGTCAGTAGACAACCTTCTCCAGCCACCAATGGGTAGAATCTTTAAACTGTGCTTGCAAGATTGCCCAGGCTGTGGACCAAACTAAAATATGGGAGAGGTGTTCGGCTATATACAGCATGAGAGCTTCCATTGAATTTCCTTTTTGGGTATAGTTTCGATTGACGCCAAACTCAACTGCTTGTCGATGGGCAGGGTTGGCTTTGAGATGCTGTGCAATCAGCTCATACAGCATGCCTAATTCGGAGTTAGGCATTTGCAACTGGTGCGTCGCCGTTGACTGTACTTTGTACAGCCCGGCTAGCTGCCAGTATAAACAATCACTGAAATTTGAGGCAAAGTTGGCCAAGTGCTTAAGATTCTCTTTGGTGTGCGGGTCGACTCCAGAAAAGATACTCATTGCTTCCGAATCGTTTGCCAGAAAATCTGCCCAGTCTGCAGCAATTTGGTCTAATTTTGGAAGGGTGTCCAGCATGTGGTTGTGAGCAAAATAATATTTCACCAGTCTATCGATGTTCTCCGGCCGCCATCGTTGAGGTTCTGGCAGTTTGGCTTCCGCCATTGCTGTCCTGTAGGAGGCCGCAACCAAGCGATCCCAGGGAATGAATGTACTCGGCACAGCTGAGGATGATGCAGAACCATAGGGACGGATAGCCCACAACAACGTGTCTTGCCATTTGTTCAAAGCTAAAAAATCATCGAACCAAGCCCCAATCAAGGCTTGCATGCTGTCAAGGATGTAGAAAGTCCAGTTGTAGTTGGCTTGGTCCATGGTGTCAAAATACTGCCATTCCTCGGCCAGCAAAGCTCTCTCAGAAGGCTGTTCCCATTGCAATGGAGGCCCACTAAAAGGGACCGGTGGCAGGTCCGTTGCAGCAGGAATCTTCGCCATCCAGTTTTGGAAGATTTGTGGAGAAACCTCACTCACTTGGGCAAGAATCTTGTCGTTGAGGAGCGAAGGAAATGANCGTTGCAGCAGGAATCTTCGCCATCCAGTTTTGGAAGATTTGTGGAGAAACCTCACTCACTTGGGCAAGAATCTTGTCGTTGAGGAGCGAAGGAAATGATGATGTGGGAGAAAAAAACGCGCCCATGGTCAACTTTTCCAGGAGGGATCGGATCAAGGACTTGTGCAGCACATGGGGGACTTCCAGCCCCTGGAGCAACCACCGTTGCCACGCACTCTTCAACATACGGCATTGGCTACACTCTCCATGTCCCAGAAAGCCGCCCTTTTCATTTGCATGGTTGCAGCACAGGTCAGAGCCTAGATCAAAATGGCAGGGCAGGTTGCAGAGCGTATCCATTGGTTCCGGATCACGTGTGGATCCCATGGCTCGAGCGGCCTCGACATTTGTCCGGCCGTACGCACACTGGTCGCAAGATGAATTAAACCCGAAGAGATTATGGCAAACAAAGCACAGCTTCAACACAAGCACAGCAGAAGAGGAGTGATTTTTTCCACCAGAGTATCGTTTCCCACTCTCTCCTTTGCCCCGGACAGGTGAGCGTTGTGACCTGTAACTGGCTGGGTATCTCTTGTCTTCCCAAGGTGGAGGATCATCGTCGGCCTCATCATCATATCGCCTGTTACCTTTCCAAAGCGGTGTTACCTGTTGGTCAGGGGCGGGTTTCTTGCCAGATTTGTGCCCCTTTGCTCCTTTGCTCTCTTTTCCTTTGCCCTTAGACCCCTTAAATCCGCGGTCTCTTTGGGGGGCCCCTTTACCGAAATCTTTACCCGAAATGCCTTTGCCAAAGGCTGCAGAATTCACGTCTGAATGCAGGCCCCTGCTGGACACCACAGGCGCCAAGGGATTTTTCTCCAAATCCTCTAGCACTTCATCTGTCAAGGAAAGGAACCGAATGTCAAAAGGCAAGGCTGAAATCAAATCAGAATCTGGCACATTGGAAATGTCATACGCCTGCTGATAATGTGGTCTTAAGGTAGTGGTGGAATCTCGGAGGGAGTTTTGCAATGCCTGCAACAACTTCAATGTGTCCCGCACATGCGATTTCAAAACCTTTTGAAAATTTGTGTGAACCAAAGTTTCATGACGTGGATGAACATAGATGAGACAATTGTTTTGGGGGAACGCCTGTAGGTATGAAACTTGACTCAACAATGTATCATCTCCTTCGGGGGCCCAAATCTGCAATACATTCCAATCTGGCCTCATGTTCTGACCTTTGAAGGGGGATCCATCCATAGAGTTAAACACAAACATGAGTGTTTGCAAGGGAACACGTTCAAATCTCTCCAATGCCGTGAAATCCCGTTCAAAACGGACTGGAAAATCAACAGTACCCTGGGTGTTCTTATCGTGCCAAAAAAAACGGCGAGATTTCAAATGCTTGAAAAGAGTCTTGCAGCCCCATTCCGTAACGAATACCAATCGCAACAATGTTGAATCAGAACTGTATACATGTTGTGTCACACTTTGAAGATCGTCTATGTAAGACATTTCAGCCCGGGCTAGGAGATACTGCAAATTCCATTCAATGTTCGCCCATGGTAGAAAGTGAGGCATTCCCGTAAACAACAGTGTACGCCTGCACATTGATCTCTCTGGCAAGGAAGCTGACAAGCTTTGCACCAACAAAGAGGTCTGAACCACGGGTGCTGGGGTCTGTGCAATTTCATCCATTCGGTTCTGCATGTGAGCTACCGCTGGTACCACCTGGGTAGAATGGTATTCTTCCAAGACTGTCCTTAACTCCTCTACAGTGGATGCGTTTCCGGGGGACGATAACTCAAACCTAGCCGTGGGGACGGGGGCTGGGGGATCAACTAGGCCAGACTCAGGATCAAGCCTCCGAGCCTTTTTGTAATCCATCTCCCGTCTGTTTTGTAGGAGCGCTCTCCTTGCGTTGGGGTCCATATCCCCAAACTCTGGGGCCTCGTCCTCCTGCTTAGCCACTTCCGAGCCAGAAGCAACTGTGGATGGGGGGGGGCGCTTTTGACCAACATCTGGCGTGTCAGGGAGAGCTATGTTGCTACGTTTCACATACACTTCCGATCCATCTTGCAGCGTGACTTTGATCAGGTCCTCGTGGGCCGCGCCCTCTGTTTTGGCTGGCACCATAGTATGTACGGATCCATCTGATAGTTTTGATCCATCGGGTAGTGGGTCATTCTGGGATGGTTGGGAGTCCATCTCTGTCATGGGCAAAGGAAGCAAGCAACAACAAAATCGTAAAAAACGATCACAGCATCAGCAGCCAGCAACACAGCAAGCAGACTCCGAGAAATGGATGGAACAAGACTAGTACCAACTTCCTTTGATAATTAGAAACCAGCTTCCATCGAGTTAAAAATAAAAAACGCCGATTGAATGTGCTGTTGATACTACTTCAATGTCCGTCTGCCACCTCGCTCGCTCGAGCCTNTAGAAACCAGCTTCCATCGAGTTAAAAATAAAAAACGCCGATTGAATGTGCTGTTGATACTACTTCAATGTCCGTCTGCCACCTCGCTCGCTCGAGCCTCTCCTTGAACAGTAAACTCAGTAAACCCTTACAGTCCAGACTTGCACACCCCTGTGCCTTTGCAACTAGTGACGAGAGATCCTGTGTACGATTTGGGTGAACTTGAGATTTTTAACCGCTGGCTCAAGCAGCTACGTGGCAAGATCAAAGACTTGATGGTACTTTCAGTTGCAACTCTTGGCACCCCATTGCATGCTGATCTTTCTGGTATTCCGGCGGATGAAAGACCTGACTTTTCCAGGAAGAACTCAGAAAAAATATCTGTAGAATCAGAGCAAAACTTCCAAAACATCCGTTGGAAAGACACTTTTCCGCCCGGTGGATCTCATGGGGCAAATCTGTGGGTACCCAACTCGGAATCTGATTTCCAGAGGTGATGTTTTTTTTTTTTTTTGAGGCTCTCCAAAGAGATGGAAAAGCCAACAAGTAAAGCAGCATCAAAATTCTAGGGATATCCAGGGATGATTTTTGCATCATTTTTTCTCGCGGAATGTCGCATAGCTTTTTGTGGAAGCTTGTGGTAATAGACATCCAAATATCCCAAATCTGTCAGGCCTGGTGTCCTTTGCGATTTGGTGCCGCACCCAGGGTCAAGCTGCAGGCTGCACTGCTCTCCGCAATTGTAGCGATTTGTCGGTTGCCAGGTGGGTGGCGAACGCAGGTGTGACGCCCAGTTTTCATTCGCAAAACGTTGTGAAGTTTGGCAATTAGCTGTGAGTCAACACCTGGATATCCCAAACATTGGGCAGCACCTTCCATGAGAATCATTTGTTTCTTTTGACACAGAATCCCCAGCGCTTTTTCTTTTTTTGACCATGTTTCACCGAGATTTGGCAGGTCCAGTGATGAAGCTACACGTAAAGTGGACCAGTTGGCTTTGGAGTTGCGGATGCTAAAGGACGAGAACTATCGGATCCGGGAGGAGCAACTGCGCTTGGAGAAGGAACTCAAGGTCCGACATGGTCCCAGATGGTACAAGACTTCACTTGAAGAGTTAGGTGAGTTGAAATGACTTGAAAAATTACAGCACGAGAAATACCGGGTGCTGTTTTCATTCCGTGTGGTGTGTGTGGCACCTTTCCTTATATGTCAGCATCGTATTTTGCCAGAGACCATGAGTATCCATGAGTATTCATGAGAGTTGTATGTACTTGGAACTTTATAGTACTTTTACATCTCATGTTTCAATGAAACCAGGATGATCTGATTATCAGGAAGACAGTTGAAACATGTTGAAACTTGTTTTTGAAGAAATCCAGGCACGGGCTTCCTGGCAATCGCAGACTGGGCGCCGCAGCCTAGCGCCGGCAGTTCCTGGCCGTGATGGCCGTGAGACTGGCCGTGGCCGTGAGGGCCGCCCCTATGAGGGTTATGAGGCGCAGCGGCTATGAGAGAATCAGAGGCTTTTCAAGGGGGGATCACAGCGGCAACCAGGATAACCCAACAAAAATATCAAAAAAGGTTGTTTCATGTTATTTCACAGTGATTGTCACATTTTTATTAAGGATTTGTTTGGAGTTTGTTGGGTGTTTTTGCTGAGAGGTTGTAGCATTTCCTGTTGAGGCAGAGCGAGGCCGCTTCACATCAGGTCCGGTTTGCTTCACCAGAGCAGCGAGTTTGATGTCCTTATCTGTCCTGTGAAAAGAGCTGTGGGTTTTAGCTCTTGTTTTTTGACAACGCTTGATTGGTCAGTTAGGGGCAACCCCGCAAAAGTGGTATACGCTACTATCAGGAGTTGTACTAAAAAATCTAATCAAACCAGGGGCTAGCAGAAATCACAGGTGAGCACGACCAACTTTGAAACCAAGTTGTGTGAGCTTGTCCATGTTCTGCTCAAGCAACGCAGGACAAGGGCAAACAAACCAAACAGGGCCACCAGGAGGCAACGTGGCATTTAAGAATTGGTTTCCTGTTGAGATATCATGGGATGAATATCAATTCTGGTTGAGTCAAATTGGGATTTAAAGCAGAGATAGCCGATATACTCTATCTCACTTGACGTCATCACACACACAATTCATATACTTCATACGCATCAAAAACGTATAGCGACCACAAGGTAGATCAGCTGGAAAGCTGGAAACCCTCGATGACATCCTGGAAGCTACATGATTATCAGATGCATCCTGGAAGGACCTTTCCTTGTACAATATGTATGTGTATACACAGTATATACACATTATATAGAAGTCTATAAGTATATCTTTTCAGCAGGTTTCTGATGGGTCTCTGACGGGAAAGCACTTGAGAATACTTGACACTTGGATGATTTAGATCAGCCTGAGGCAAAGGCTGCGAAGATCATCAACTGATGTGCGCCGTTTTTTGTCCCGACGACATAACTTGGATTCACATATGTTGCCGATGTATGAGGATGTATCGATAATGTCTGCTTAAGTATAGAATAGCTCCCATGTCTTAAGTATAGAAACACGAAACTATGCTTGTTTCGGATTCTTTCCGTGCTTCAACTCTGTAATCTGAAGACTGCAGTCGTGGATCAGGTACATGAAGGAAGTGATTCGAAGCTTACAGGTGCCGGCCCAAATTGGACAAGACTTGTGTTGGGTCAGTTGGGTCACCAAGTTTTCCCGTTACATTCTGTTCATTTTGTTATGTCATGTGATTAAACCATCCGCAATGACCATAAATGGGTGGTGTGAACCATCCCCAAACGCTCGGTTTTACAAATGGGTTTACCACATCACGGGGCTACAGCGTTTTGATCCACAACCATTTGACCTTCAAAGGATGCAGATAATATGCAGATGATGGCAGATGATGCACTTTGCTCCCGGTCAATCTTTCGGCATTTTTGTTCGAGGCTGAGAATACACGTTTGCGAAAGGGGGAAACATCGGTCGGGGCCTTGGAAATCCACATCAAAACGTTCACAACGTTGGCAATTCGAGGTTTCATGGAAGTTGCTGGTATGTTGCTGGTAAAAGCTAGCATTCATAATATTCATAAAAAGAAATCCTGCACTCCATTGGAATCAGTTTCTATGATTCATTATGATTCTATCATTTCTTCGCTGAAACTGCTCGGTGGATGACATTGACTGCTGTAGGTCAACGCTTCACCCACAGGTGTCACGGAGGTGCAGTGGTTTCAACGGTGAAGATTTACAAAACAAGACATGCTGCATGATCTTGGACTTATTGCACAGTTGGAGCCCCCAGTGCCACCATTGATTTCTTCGGGGGTGCAGATTGAAATTCCTATGTCAAAACTCAAAACAGTTCAACCCAGAACATCCAGAACATTTAATCTCAATTTTGGCAATGTTTTTTCGGACCTCTATATCACATCGTCCCACAACATTGACATTTAATATGAGCGCCAGGAAGAATATCGGCGGCTGGAAGGGCAGCTGTCGCTCAGCTGAAGTAGATTTCTGAAGTTCCAGCAGTGGGGTGAATATGCATTTTTGAAGCACTCCGGTGTATTCCAAAGTTTCCGGAGGTTTCATGAGAGGTGAACAGTCAGTATCTGTATCTTTGATTTCCCTGTTGCCAGTCGAATGCTTCAGCGGCAACATGGTCGCATGCAGGCCCACTCTTTAACTTAGCAAAGTCGTACCTCGGAAAACGTGTTGCTGGATGGGATACACAAACGCCAACATTTAGATTTTGTAAGAGGGGAAAAATGAAAAAATGTAGAATGGGTGTTTGTTAAATTGGGGTACCCCTTTTTCATCACTGCTTTCGCCATAAAAATGACCAATACCTTGATGGTTTTGAGGTCCATTTTTAAACAAACCCAAATCATATTTACATATTGATGGTTTGTATCACAGTACTATCCCGACTATCCCCAATGATAAAATCACCAGACCCATGGATTTTCCCACTTGCCACGGTCCATGGCCACAGGCTGTGGGTTCTGCTGGGGTGTCTACCGCTGTTTCGGGCGTCTCCACTCCGCTGTCATCTTTCGGGGAGGTGGGTGATGGGAAGACATGGGAGAGAAAGTAAAATGTGGGAAATGTGGGAAGTAAATTGCAACAAGTTCTGAGGGTGTGGAAGAATCTGGTGGGGGACTATTGTACCATCATCAAAAAAACAGAGCTCAGTGGTTCTCAATACGGGTGTCTTCTCTCTGCAGAGCGTTGGTGTTGGTATGGGTCAAATTTCAGACCCTAGAAAAATAGCTCGGACAAGTTCTACGTGGTGCGCGCCGGTTTGTTATTTTTCCCTATTCTTGCACCGGCTCTAGCCCCCTGCGCCATTGGGCCACTGGGCGACTGGGCCGTGCCAGGATCAACGTGCCATGCGTGCGCTGGCAGGGCACTATGAGGCTCTTCAACGAGAACAGCAAGAGCTGCGAAACAAGGTGGGCCGCGCAGGTTGTTCAGAATGATGGGAGATCATGGGGGCGTTTCATGGTGATAGTTTCCCAGTAATCGGAAGGATACCTCATGCGGAGATATGATGCATTTCACCAACTTGATACTGTATGATTGTGGTCAAGAAAAGAGATGAAATGCGGATTCAGTCAGCAAAATTGGGATAAAATGTGGATTTGATCGGGAGGTACTGGTATTTAAAGATGGTGGATTTACCCTACCAAACATGTGTGGGCTTGGTGTGTCCCGAACATCAAGAATACTCAAACCATACGATTTTGGGTGTGGCGTTAGACAGGTTTACCCAACAATAACCCATACCCAAACCTGTCATTCGGTACTATACGAAATTCAGCGAAATCGAGTTAGTGTTGGCTTTATCACAACGTCAGCGCATATCGGTATTTCCAACAAACGGGGGTCCCCTGTCCCCTTCATGATTTTTGCCGTGGGGTGGTCCTCGCTGCCTCTGCCGCCTAGTCTCTCAGTCTTGTCTCCCTTCATGAACTTGAAGGCTGACGCAAAATTGTTTTTGCTATCTGGGTTCCATGCTGGTGTAATTTTTTTATAGTAATGTATCACCAAGACAAACCACCGCAAAGGACTAGAAAGAAATGGCGTTTTCCCCAAACACCCACAGGTTCGTCGCTTGGCACGTGGCTAGTTGCGGCTCGGAATGCGCAATCCACAGGTCTCACACTTCACGACCAAAGAGCGTGGGGGAAAGAAGGAAACATCAGGTGTTGCAGCGGAAATTTGCAACCAATCATTTCACAGGCGATATATGGGATACATGGAGACATTGTGGGGAACCCCATCAAAATATTACATTGTTTAAGGGAAAAACTATAGGTTACTATAACCGTAAATGGTGATGACAACAATTAAAACCACAACATTTATGGGATTGCAATGGGGAAACTTGATGAGATAGTTATGGGGCTATAACCAGCAGTGTGCGGATGGGGGTTAACTGGAAATTTATCCATTTATAGCCAATCAAAAATGGGGAAAAATGATGATGGGATTTTGGTGTTTCCTCAATACTTTCATTAAAACCCATCTTGGGATGGGTTTCGGTCCACAGCCTGGAATTCTGTCCAGTTCACACCCTGACATGTTTTTTTGGTTTCAGGGATGTCTATCATCATTTTTTTTTGGGGAAATTCCAGAAAGGCTTGGGCTGGTACTCATGGTTTGGACTTTGGTGTGGTGTTTTCAGACCTTGACATGTCCATGAACATTTTGTGATGGCCACCTGCGCTGTGAACCCACATGGAATAGACTATATACATATCTATGAACCTGGACGTCTACACCTTTGGGCTTCAGCAACATAAACAACAGATACATAGATTCCACGCGTCAGAAGAGGCGGGCTGCTCAGAGAGCTGAAGTTTTTCGATGTTCAAATCCCAAGAAAATCATGGAATCGATATGGGTTCAAAAACACATGGGGTATATAGTCGAATCCAACCATTCTCCAATTTGTTTGCCTTCCAGTATAAGTTGGCAATAGAAATCACTCGTTCGCTTTGATGGTTATCCCATATGGTTTCTCATTGGAATCATTGGAACTTGGGATTTTTCAGTCAACCATACTAAATTACCAGAGGGTGATGGCCACAACTTGAGGATATGTATATTATATATATATATACACATACACAATATTATATATAGAGATACATACACATTCTATTACATATACATATATATATATATATGTATCTATATACAGATGATAAATAGATAGGTTACATGGACTGAGGATAGATATACAGTATATACACACATGTATACACCCCCTTATCTGGACAGACCTCTGCAACCGAGGATGTGGGTCATCAGTCAATGACGGCCTTCCCAGCCATGTCTTGGTCACGTTGACCACGTGGGGTATGGCTCAAGATTTTGCCCCAAATCGGATGGTCTTACACACTGCGCCCCAAAAAGCAGGTGGTTCCAACTGACTTCCAAAATGAATGTGTTTTTGCCTTTAAGACTTAAAAGGTCAACTTTGTAGTTGTCTTGCTACCCGAAATTATTTTCAATTGTACATGAAAAGCAGCATCTGCCAGGAGGGCGCGTTCTCCCAGGACGAGGAATGTTGGGAATACCTGGATCCCAACAAGGTGAAGCGCGGCCCCTTCTCACGCAGTCGGATGCTGGTGCGCCGGAGGGTGGTGTGGAAAGCGGCGCTGGGATTTTCATCGAATGTGGCAATCAAAAAGTGTGTGTGTTTTTTTAAAGTCTTTACTGTTACTCCAGTGACTCCCCTTGGAAAATCTAACTTAAAACCTTGGTCCATTTTTTTTGATGACCTGGTCCATTTGACTTCTAGTGCGAACTTCTTGAGCTGTTCAGGTCTGGTACCAGCACAAGATGCTGCCGGAGGTCTGGAAAGGGTTCAGACGGGTTCAAAGCATCAAATTCAGCAAAACTCGTGAGACATTCAGAAGATTCAAGCAAAATCTGGGGTAATTTCAGCCATAAATCCTTTGACAGCAGCATGGGATTGACCTTGAACTATAGTCTTAAAGTCTTTGATGAAACTTTGCAGAACTTCTGGTTCCCCCTGGTGACAGGAGTTGGGAGTGCGCTTTGAAGACCGGATGCCCTTCACACCTATCAAGGAGTTACGCAGCCGCACATGGTTTAGGCTGAGCCACTGGCAATTCCCAATTCACTGGAAATCCATTCAATTTGGGGGCTCTAGTGATTAAAACTTATTTAAACCGACTTTTCCTTGAAGAAATATATAGAACTCACATGAATTCACCTTAAATCCGGTGAATCTTGGAGCAGTTTGCGAAGCAGTTTGCGACTGAGGCTTTTCCCACCGCCTCTGAAGCCGTTCGAGTGCCCCACGCTGCCACGCCCCGCGGGGTCATGGATGGTCAAGAGACTTGCGGCTCGTGGTAAACTCGGAGATACTGAGATGACACATAACAATAGTGAGGTGGAGTAAAAATTATAGAAACATTATGGGGGCACCACGTTGAGTTGGTATTGAACATGCCCAGATACTGGGTTCGTGTTTGGGATATCTCCAGTGCAATGGTGGTCATCCCCAAGCTGTAGCGGATCAAGCTGAGCCTGATCAGGGCTAAGCTCACTGAAGAGTCCCACAAAAGACCGCAGAAAATGGATATATATATATATACATTTCCCAGAAGATGTTGAACAGTTTTGCACAGTTTGACTGGATACTCCACGACTGAAAGTGATGTGGAACCTTAACTGATGTGGAACTCTTGCAGCTACTTTTCCAGAGACAAGAAGCAACATCTTTTCGAAGCCCCGCTCGTTGCATTTGCGCCACGTGCTTTGCTGTAGCGACCTCGGTCAATCTTCCACTGCGCTGGGTGGCTTGTGATGGATTTTCTCCAAGGCTCTGTTTTCTTAACTTTTGCGAAAATCACCCATGTCGATTTTTTCAAGTATAGATAGAATGTGTTATTACTTGGTTTCCCAATCCACGCCAAGCCGTTTTGGGATGATTTTGGACCTGTTCTTGTTGAACCATCCTCCCTGGCGGATTTTGAATGGATCAGAATGGATCCTTCCCGATCCCGTTTTCGCAGAGATGCAAGGTGGGGCTTTGGAAAACGGCATGGCGTTGACCGCAGATGAACGGAAGATGCTCAAAGGCTGGGCTGCAAAAACACGCTTTCCAGCTCTGTATCCACACAACACATATGTAAAGATGTGGTAGAATCCTGGTAGAATCCTGGTAGAATATGATACTCCAACATGATCCAGTTCAGGCCTTTTCCGCAGATGTCCTTCTTTCAGGATAGCAACACTGATCAACCCTCACTAAACCAGGTACAATCATCAGCATTTCCAACATCAACCAGCTTTTAAACCATTAGTTTACGATCATCATTAGTTCAACCATAGGGCTCAACTCACCAATAAAGCATTGAGAGTTTTTGTAGCATCATTATATAATTGGAAATTTCCCAAAATGGGGATACCCCCAAAGCATCCAAGTCATTAGACCATTTTAGTATTGAAACCCACGGTGACTTGGGGATCCCTCCATTTTTACGAACCCCCCAATTAATCATATGTTCCATGCTTTTAGTATTGACACCCCCAATTGAGAGTTTTTACAGCACTATTTCAGAATTATATAACAGTTGATTGACCACCAGTTTTTGCCCCGTTTTTTCCTCTGCGTTTGGACAGGTGTTTGGCCTCTGGATCTTCTGGAGGATCCCCTCCGACAACCGCGCCGAGTGACCACGGCGCTGGAGTTCTTGAGGGAGGCCGGGTGACGGTGTCAACGTGGCTGGAAAATCCTGAACAAAACGGAGGGTTGGAAAAATCGTCGATAAATGGGATTATACCACTTGTGATACTAGACTTTATTGATGTACAAATGTATTGACTACTGGATACATGATACAAGTTAGGAAAGTTGAGTGATCGTAGAAATTGTTTCATTGATATCATCCGAAAATTATGGTTGATGAGTTTCTCGGGGGGTGTTTGATGGGGATTCAGCCATCATTAACAGGATTTTACCGCCATCAAAAGACGGGGATATGATTGATATATGTAATGCAATCCAGACATATTTATTGAGGATCACAATGCGTGAGATACAAATCCCTACTAATCAGCCAACCAGGATTTTGTATTTTTCGTCTTAGTTGGGCAGAATGCTACACAGAAATTTGCGATCAGTGAAAAAATCACAAAAAGACTGTCTCCAAAAAATGATAGAATCCAGAAGATACAACAAGATGGTAAACTGAAATTTTCTGTACTGTTTGAAGTTGCAGTGATGAACATATGATCGTTGGAACAAAGACTGAGCTTGGACTTATTTCAACTCTTTATATGGATGAAATTTGCAACTGAGCTGTTGAGTTGACAGCATTGAGGTCCTAATCTCTGAGCACCTTGGAGATTTCATTGCCTGGCACCCAGATCGGGTCAAGTCATCAGCTTCGGTCACTTACGTCACGTCTTGGGGTTGTGCCAATGGATCCAATGGTGCACGAAAGATGATGATTTGACCTAAACCCGCTCTTTCTGAGATCTGAAGTGATTTCTCTGGCTAGAGTGACCGCTATATGGGGTAGGGGGTGCCAATTTGGAATGGCCATGGTCATTTCCAGAATCGAAACCCAGCCATTTTTTGGTCGGACAAAGTATTGCTGATCACCTTCATTTCCTTCATCCATCTTAGTCCCGTTTGTTCTGTTCTTTTTTGTGCCTCAGGAATCAAGCCGAATCAAACCACCCACGTCATTTTAGGATGTCTACTGAGCCCTGTCTCTGTCGAGCTTTCAGCTGATTCCCCGTGCCAGAGTGAGGTCTTGCCCGACGGTGTGAAACTCTTGGGACTCTCAGAGAAGGACTTGGGAGATCCTGGGAGATCCTGGGAGATCCTGGGAGATCTGGGCATCACATGGGATCACCATCAATGAAAACCATCAGAATCATCACAGGCATCCGCTTTCTGGGGGATTTCAAGCTGTTTCAAACCGCCAAGGCAAACAAACCTGAGATGTTTCAGATTCTGAAGTATTCATGAGGCCCAACTGCTTGGCCTGCAAGGTGGTTTCAGCATGGTTCGACAAACATAAAAAAAGTTTGGTTTGCTGTTGGCAGATCCAACCCACCATGATGTGCCGCCTGGCTCCTAGAGTCCTAGAGCCAAGAAGGAAGTCATTGCCAACAATGTCGGCCAGTGAACCAACTATAGCACCCAAAACCATAGAAAGATGGATGCTATAGTGAACCATTAAAAAAATGGTAGATCTCACAATTTCTCCCGACCAGCAACACCATTCGGTGAAAACGGGGAAATCATCGACAGGAGGTGATGCCAAACGATGTACTCCAAGCTTTGGACGCTTCAAGTTCTGCTGGAAGCACAGGGGAGGAGGGTGGGATTTGGCCTGCATATAGGATGTATGCTGTACATATAAATGAACAGGTACCTATGCAGCAAAATAGGTTTGCTGTGGGTTCTTCCAAGGTCTGAATTCAAAAGGCACTGGGTTCACGGACCCATGTCCCATGTGACAGGAAAACTGCCTTGCCCCCACAAGGTTGACCTTGGCTTGAAATCGTCTACAGTAGTGTCTCTGAAAACTGCAGCACAAACATGGCAGGGATTTCACACTCAGCAAGACAGTGAATCTTGGTTTCATTCACTACTCATCAACAGCGGGAGAGGATCTGTCCTGTTTTCCAGTGACAACCGGGGGGGCCCTACGAGACAGAAAGCCGTAGCTGGATTCTGACTTGAGGGGCAACCCAAGTTCTCCCGCTGATTGTGAGGTCAAAGACCTTCTGAGATATTTCCAGAAAGTCAGAGTCTCAAACCCGCGATGTCAGGGGTCTAGACAGTGAAACCGGAAAAGGCAACCATGGGCAAAGATGAACGAGCGGGGGATTTTGGTGAGTAACCAAAGCAGGAGGCACGGCCAGTTTTGCTTGCAGATTTGGCACATGATTTAGGATAGAATTTTAGAGATTTAAGTTTCAAGATTTCGAACAAATCTTAAGATTTTAGATTTGTCATACTGTTCTTGTTTGAAAAGATGTGGAGCTCACAGTATGACAATGCCCAGCATTGCTGGCAGCCGGGCCGAAAGGCCTTTCCCCCCGGCGGGGGCCACGTGCTCAGTGGTATGTTCCCAATGTGACAAGTTGGGTGACCGGAATATGTGCGTGGACATGGTCATCAATGATCACCATGCCCCTTTTCCATTCTTTAATCCTTTTTTTCAACCTTTGGGGAATTTCTCTGACAGAACCGGGATCCAAGAACCCTATGCACTCAATGTTTCATATTTCTTAGCGGGCCGGGACCTCAATTTATGCTTTGCCCCAAGGTCTCAGCTGAACCAGTTTTGGGTAGCGGGTAGCACATTTTCATCCTCCACTCTTGAGGATGAGAAGCTTCTGACCAAGTACAAGGCAAGTAGTGCTGGAAACTTTGCATCTGCATCGTGTCTGTTGCGTATCTTGTTTTTGGTTGTTTCACCTAGCCCTTGCAGAAACTGGCCTCCTTTTAAGTCCGATGGCACAACTTCAATCCCTTGGGTCCCCCAAAAGCTGCCTGGCATGTGGTTGTCTCATCATCATTTTTTATCATGCACAACTATAGTTACCTTTTTTGTTACTGTGTATAAAAGACTGGCTGATTGGCATCATGGGATCATTTGGCCCACGGCAACTCCAATACCTGCGATGGATCTTGGCTACGGCCAAGCCGCAGGCAGGTGTGGAGTACGTGGATCAGAACGGTGAGCAGCGCGGGGCTTTGCCCAAAGAACGGTCTGAGTTCCCAGTGCCGCCAGAACGAAGTGGGGCATCCGCTCAGCTCCTGAATGAACAATGCTTCAACCGACTTCAACAGTTGCTTCAGCATGCTTCCACTGAATTTGTTGGGACTCGAATTTATTTGAAATTACTCGAAATGACAATGAAATGACCCAAAATCGTCTTGAATCAGTGGTTTCCCAATCCCACCAACTGGTTTGGCTGTTAGCACTTGTTGGCTTTCAGGCGAAATCTTCGTGGCCGAATCAATGAAGTCTTGAGACTGGTGGATGCTGGTGAGGTGCTATGGGCAGGATGTGTCCCCATCTGCCGTTCTTTGGGCCAGATGCAGAGTTCATGGACATGTGCTCCCTACAGTCATTTAAGATTAGGATGCTTGGTGCTTGACAGGATTTTCATTTGCATTTGCTGCAATTTTTCATGGTTTTTTCAGGGCTTTTCCTACAAACACGGTTTGTTTATGTTGCTTCCACAGGTGGATCCAGAGTCCCTGTACGTTGCCGAGATGAGATTGCTAAACGCCATGGAGCCCAGTTGAACCAGTTTTCAGTTCATTCAGGGCTCAGGCTTGAGGTAATTGAGATTTAGGGGTGTGCGCACTCTAGGGTTGGTTCATTGTGTATTTGGGGTCGATTTAAGGGCTATTTCGAGCTGTGGAGTTGACTGGGGAGTTGATCCCTGAGGCCATCAAACATCCAATCGACGGTGAGTTGGTGAAGACGGCAAAGTGGCTGCAGTTCAGCTGACACTGATGAATTAAATTGAATTACCTCAATTTTCTTTGGAGACATCATCAACACCGTGCATTATTTTGCAGAGTTGCAATCTGATTCCATCCATGTACTGGAAATTCAAAGACTGAACGGTCAAGTATGAGCTGAATCATTCTGATTGGTGAATTCAAGATGGAATCAGAATTTTGGTTTGTTCAAAGAGCTTAACTTCTTTTGAACTCCAGTTTCCGGCCCTGGCATCGTCATAGGTCTGTCAACGCGACGTGAAGGACGTCATGGGGCCACTGGCATCGTGGACCTTCTACTGGGACCGCCATGATGAAGGCCCAGGGATGCCATGTTGATTATAGAAGGATGATACCTTGCCTGTTGCATTAATGGTATTCCATGGTATTCCATTATTACTTTCAGTCCTTATTGCTGTTGTTGTTATGATCTTTCATCATTGTTACATCATTGTTATTGGTGGCATCAGTTGTTCTTGATCATCATTGTTATTAATTATTTTGAGTTATTGTTACTACTGTCATTATTGTCATTATTGTCATGATTGTCATTGTTGTCATCATTGTTATCATTGCTATTGTTGCTGTTACTATCATTATTATAGTATGATGACTATTACTATTGATTGTCAGCCATTAATATTGCCATTATTTTTATGATTATTATTGTCATTGCTGTAGCCCATGTGATAGTGATATCCATTAACCAGCCAGCACAATTGGGTGGGATAGGGATGTTCTTTATGGCTCATTTGCAATCCCACCAGTGAGGTGACGGAAACCGCTCAGTTGTCCCTTGAAATCTCCGTACATTGGAAATCAACTACAGTAGAATGGAACATGCTTCTTTTGCGTTTAGCTGGGAAGATGGAGTTGAAACACATAAGTTGTGAACATCTTTGACTGCCACGTTTGTAGTGGCCACACTTGGCAGACTGACAGGTGTTTTCATTGGCAACCGTGGCAGTGGTAAAGGGGCTCGGGCGCCGAGATTCCATTCCCTTGGCAAGATGTGGATGGATCGAGATTACCAAGTCCCTAGAATTCATGGATGAATACAAAAAATGACTGGGAAAAAATGATGGGTCCTTTGGTACTTCAATCCGTGCACAAGTCTACTCACTTTTTTGGTTCTATAATGGCGGACCCTTTTCACCATTGATCTTCACCATTGAAAGCGACCGAGTTTGGATGATTTTTCAGTCCCGCATTTTTCGGAAACCCGAAGTTGTATTCCGTTACCCCTCTATTTCACCCCCGCGGGTGGCCTTTAGTTGCCACGGAAATTGCCATTCAAGTCCAAACTGCACAAGCATATCACAAAACGTCCCATGTTGGTTTTGTTTCCATCCAATCTGATTCTGTGTCCCCCATGGATCGCCCAGATCCACGTGGATCAAGTCCTTTGGAGCAATGTCTGCCACCCAGATGACGACCTTGACGGAATCGACGCTCATTGTGTTAGATTGACATCGATTTATTATATCCAAAGACTGTAAGTGTTTTAGATTCTAGACTTTATTTTTTAGTACATGTATAATCATGTATATATATATATATATGCAATAATGATATCTGACATATCTTTCATCAACTAACAGTGACTTTTCCGAACTATCCTCACTTTAGCAAGGGCTTCCTATCAACCTTCATTTTCCACTGTCAGTGGGTGGAGGCTAGGTCTCATATATCATACAGTACAGCGACATAATACTATCGTTTTACAGTAAAATCGAATCCAATCTTTAAAATCAGTATCCCGGTTTTGGTCAAATGCTAACAATTCCATCCCCATTCATATCAAAGCACCACCAAAATCGTATGGTCCCTATGTGATTTCGTCCCTTCATCCACCATTGAGGGTGTTTGAGTACAGGGGGAAGATCACTTCGCCACATTTCCGTCCCATTTCCCCAGGTGGGAAAGAATTGGCGTGGCTACAAGCTGGTCGCCGCCTGGCCCAAAGGAGCTGCGAGGGGCTCAGCGTGGACACGGCCCTTCTTTGCCGAAAATCATCGGTTTGGTCACCTACTTACCCCAATCCTGTGATTTTTCTTGGGGGGGGTAATGATGCGAATGATGTGCTTGAAAGTTTGGTTTACCTTTTTGGTGTGCTGGTTCTCCCATCATTTTGAGGAAAAGTTCAAGGGCATAAGAGAATGGTGAACGGTGCGCTATGCACCCTGAGAAACCGATTTGGAATGTGATCTACTGAATCATGTCATTCCTTTTGACCCCACATCTGACATGAATATTGGTTTGTATTGGTTTGGATGCGCAAGGAAAATTGGTGTGGCTCACCCCAAACTGGGATCGTTATGTCCGATCTCAGTGCGAGGTGAGCAACAGCATTTGCAAAAACTTTGATGATCAGCTCTTCAGCGGCTTGGCCATGTGTGAAGTCGTGCGAAAGCTGTGCGACAGCGGTGCCGCCAAGGTGTCCAAAGGAATGACATTTGATCTTGTAGTGGTACTATTTTGTCATTATTTTGCACTGATTGGTTGTTTTTGACCGTATCTCCCTGCATTTTTGTTTGCCTTAGATCCAGCTACTTGTTTGGACTTGGTGTCCCATGGTGTTTGCCAGCAGGATCAAATATAAGTTGCAATGTGTGGTTTTGTTGTCGTGTCGGCACACTCTTCTTCAAATGTAATTAATGATGCAAAGATGTTGTGTGCGACTGTGTCCCCATGGTGGTCTAACATAAAATGAGTGATTTTTTACAAGCATGCGTAACCTTGGGCGGTCATTCAATCATGGTGTCCTGATGTAGCTTGGCTAACTCTACACCGACATCTTTGACTTAACACGCATGCCATGTACGTTATGATGGAAGTCATCATGAAAATGAGAAGAGATTACATCAAGACATGGGTGAAGTCCACCAAATAGGTTTCGAGGCAAACATTTGGGTTTTGAGAAACCCTTGACATACAAAGTTCGATGGTACAGACGGGTTTTCGACTTACCTTGGGACTTTGGGGGTCCTTTAGCGGGTCGAATGAATCCGAGGTCCACCTCTTTCGGAGGCCAAGGTGCAAGCCCTCCGTCAGGCGGCAAGGGATGGGGTGGATTTTTCAAGCTCAATCAGTTTTCTTGGCAGCTGAAAGGGTGTTTTGAGATCAGAAAAAAAACACCTTTACCCCTTAACAGGATCCTTGAAGGCCTTGAAGGCCCTTAAAATAAACAACAGGGTACTTCAGTGATGAAAGTTCACCTCTGGAACTGGGATGATGAGCTCTGCACAAACCTTCCACTTGAGGAAAGGTATGGAAAGGCTCTCGGTTAATGTTTCGGTTAATGTCTGCAGCATTGAACTCCCAGAAACCCTCAGCCCAGCGCCATGGCCATGGCGAGGCAGCGAAGATCGTTTTGCTTCGACCCGGGGACGTGTACTTCTTCAGCGGTGGAACAGCTCACACGGTGCGGATGACATCGGATGAGAATTACGGTGCTCCATTCGGTTTCCAAACTTAGCAGTCTTTGCCCAGCACTACATGGGTGGAAAATACATTTGAGAAGACTTGGTATTCACCTGAATGATTTTTGCAATATCATAAAGCCAAATAGTCCATTTGCAGCTCCCCGTTTTGGACATTTCGACCCATGGTCAACTATATTGAAACGGACCTTCTCACTTCTTGGAGATGTTCATAGTCTTGACATGTTTTGACCGTCATTGTTCGTTTTTACTCACCTACAGAAGAACTCCTCCGAAACTAGCCTTCAGCAGATTGCTTTTCAAAATTCCATGGCTGTACTGCAGCCATATGCAGACATTTTTCACATTGATGGCATTTTCATTGCTCATTGATTTGTGAAGCCTTTCGACACCGTTTTCCGCGTTGTCTCGGCAGGCCTTGTGTGTGTCTGAGGGGATGGGGCTTAGCAGCTACGAATCCATTGTGACGCTGCATCCGGCACGCATGGGCATTGGTGGCAGCTGGGAAGCTGGAAAACGGCATGTTTGAGATTTCATATCGAGCCGCTCATGGCGCAAGTTGTACCTGGAATACCTCAAGGGGTGACTCTTCCAGCAGTTCCCATTTCTTTTGAACATGATTGAAGAATTCTAGCCCACTACATGTTCAACTACATTAACGTTGGTCAGTCATTCCAATTTATTTCCAAGACCGGATTTGGAGGATATTGTAGCATAGCCGAAATATTTCGCTGCGAAGATAGTTGACGAGTATGGGTAGACCATTTGACATATAGGATCCGTGTTTGATGTCCTCTGAGTCAACCATGGGTTTCAGCTGCATCGCAGCAACATGAACTAATTGGCTAGAGCCTAGATGATGTTCGATGTACCAGTCACTTTGTCAACCAGTGCAGGATGGATTCAATGTTCAGCATGAGATCACAATCTTAGAGAGTTGGATAGAATTTTGCCATTTGTTTAAGATAGATATATCCAACATAGCTAGACATGGCTATACATGGTTTTACTATATCTCGAAATTCTACCATCCACAAACAGCAGCTATTTTGATGTGAATTATAGTAAGTACACGGTTTTCCCAGGTGCTAACCCACGCCCACATTCCACCAATGTGGCTCCCCTGCTCCGCTCTGTCAGCTCCACAGCGGCCTTTGCATGCAAACCTGCGATCGGAGCAGCCCCTGCTGGTGGGCGAACCCAGGAAGAGATCGCAGCGGCACTGTGCTTCTGTCGTTGAACCCTTTCAGCGCTTTCATTATCTTTCATATTTCTAGATTGCTTCAGATGGTTCAGTCCCTTTCTCAATATGTGAAAAAAAATAACACATGTTTTCCTACTGTATCATTGGCAAACTCTCCGGACAACTTCACTCTGTTGCTGTGTTGTCTTTTTTTTGGTAGTCAGGGATGGTCAAAAAGTGAATTCCATCCATGGTCAGGTTGGAAGGTGCTATGCCTCGAGATGAATTCGAGGACATTTTGGAAGAGGCCGGAGATCCGGAGATGAATCGTCCATCTGACAGCTGAAAACTGTTGTGTAACCTGGAAAGGAACTTGAAAGACTGGGCCATTTTTTTTTCGAAAGAATCAAAGTTTGAGGGACAGCTAACAAGTTGAATAAAAAAAGACATATTCTGCTGATCTCTCATGTTTTGGCATTAGTCCGATTGTGATGAGTGGAGTTGAATCCCCAATCACTGCAATGGCAACGCTTGCAAACACACCCATATATTTTCCGATTTCAAATATGTATTATGAAGTATTATCTTCAAATGGTTTGAACCGTTTGTGTCATGTTGATATTTCGTATTCAGGATCCGTTTCGTTCACATTTTTCTCCCATGTAGAGCAATCCAGGCTGTAGAGCAATTGGAGGCGGCGGCGAAGCAAGTCCTGGAGGCTTTGTGGAATCACCAGCCAGGTAAAGTGTTGGGAAAACTCCAGGCTTTGAATGATCATGCCGAAAATTTGAGGGACCATTTGTACCTTTTTGCAGTTTGGATGTGACCACTAGATAGTATCCGTTGTTTGTTCAGGCCTTGCAGAGACGTATCTTGCAGTTTGCGTATTTTTCTCTTGTCATCCATAGTGATGACCATGATGAGGGGCTAAAGTCTAAATGCAGCATTCATGCTGGGCACCCAACGAAAGCATCCAAAGCACCGCATTTTCCCACCACCAGCTTGCACGTAGTCAAAAAATCCGACCTAGAGTAGTAGTCAGCAGCCCTTTTGGCACTGCGTCGATTCGACTCACAGGTTCTACTGGTTTTGCCTCTGTAGCTGCATGGATTCAACAAAAGTGGTTCAGTTCGAGTTTAGATTTTAGGTAAATTTTCAGGTGAATCCTCATCCCAAGGACTTGACCCATCTCCATTTTTTGGAGGCCAGCCCTGGAGTGGACCCTGACTCGAAGGTGGGCTCTGGGCAACCAGTTCATGGGGACATGATGGGGGTATACCGGGAATTTCAGTGGGGATAACATGGGATGTTTTGGGGGGGTATCATTGATATGACTTTTAGCTGAAAATACCAAGAGTATGATATGGGTTGGTCCCAAAATAGGGAATCCCTGCATTTATAGCCATTAAACACTCGAGACAATGATGACCAATGGAAAGGGGACCCTCATCCCCAGACAAAGCCACATATCTCACCTTGTTCTCGTTGCTTCTCTCCCCTTTGGCCCAAAGACTGTCGTTCCTTCACCCAGTTTTCAGAGTTGTTCTAAGACTTTTTTGGGTCCACTGGCTTAATATCCTCATGATTGGAGAAGACATATTTCAGCTGGAGCATCCAGCATTATCAGCAATAATATCCAGGGCATTGTTGTTTTCCATCAATTGTTTCCATTGCTATAGCCAGCATTGGTGTTTCCAGTAATTTTAATGGGTTTTGCTGGTGTTTCCAGCAGTTTCTGATCCAGCAGTCTCTATTGGCCAGGCCAGTCCCTTTGATCCTCCACTGTGGAGCGAACTGAGATTGCAGCTGAGATCTGATAAGGTGCCATGGTTGAAGATGTGTCCGAAGTTGGGGGATTTCCCCCAAATTTCAAGCCATCCAATGGGGAATCTGGTGGTTGACCAGTGGATTTCGGGAATTTCATCAGAATTGATTGACAACTGTGAAGCTGAATGAAGCTTGCCAAGCAAAACAGGGAAGATGACAATAGCAGCAATTGGTGTACAAGGTGGTTAACTGGTTGGAGGTTTCCAACTGGGGACTTCTCAAAAACCCGGTGGAATCATGATATTCTTGGATTAACTTGCTCAAATACCAAGGGGATGTAACCCAGCATTGGGAGGCCACAGAAAACGGGTTTTGTTGGGTCGACTAGTGGCCAGATGCCATGGCTAAAAACAGGCATCCCTGCGATGGGAAGTTTAATCCATCTCCAGATGGGCGTCAAGTTATTGGGGTACCAAGGGGTACCGAAGAAACCACGAATGGCTGGTGTCTTGTAGTATTCGGAACCATGCTTTTTTGGGTATAATTTTTAGAATACACTTGATATAGGCAACGGTGTCGCTTGTGCCCGCAAGATTTTCTCGCTTGTGCCCGGATAATTTAGCTCCTTTGGCTTCCAAGAGCAGGTGAATTAAGATACCAATGCTAAGTCCCCCAAGCCCCACCCAAGTCCCCCAGTCCCCCATGCCCCCAGTCCCTCCCAAGCCCCCTAAATACAAACCCCAAATGGTTGAGACAGTGTACATGTCCATCTGGGCGCAAGTGAGAAAAATCTATGGGCGCAAGTGAGCCTTCACCCCTTGATATACCATTAGATTCAAAAGTCAAAGTGCAAAACCATGGCTTCTACCTCCCACCGTAGGGTCTTCCTGCAAAATTTGCCTTAACCAATTCTCTGATATATCATTAGATGGTTATCCAAATGTACACATATATCTTCAGCATTAAACTATCCATTCTGGAGGTTGATAAATTTTGATGTTGTTCATCTACGTATATCTATATTATTCGTTGTTTGTATATCATTTGATGTCGAATATTTTGGCAAATGGCAAACCAATGATGATGTTCCGCGGCTTTGGCAGGCTGCGATGCGCTTGCTGCAGGAGCACTTCGCAGCCACTGTGGCGCAATGTCTTTGCAGGCGGGTCACATGGAAGCTGAAGTTGATTTTTGTTGAAATACCCAAATGCCCCCCATAGATCCAATACTAACCCGGGTAAAATCTCAACGCTTGCAACGGGTAAAATCTCAACGCTTGCAAGGTTGGGAGATCATGTAGATATTTTTAGTCCAACATGGCAGCGGCATAGATGGTTTTCTCCTTAGAAAACTTGGGGATTTCAGATTCCCCCGTGCTTGGTTTTGCTGGAGGGTAGAACAATCCTCCACTTTTCGGGTTTGGATATCTGGCAGGAGCCCCTTCGTCCGAGAGAATGCTTCAGCCACACTGAAACGCGCGCTTAGATACCTCACCAATGGCAGAGGCAGAGCAATGCTGGGTGTTGGAAGATTTCAAGATTTGAGTTCAGAGATGGTAGGGGATCCGACAGCATATCGCCACTAAAGGACACCAAAAATTCTATGGAACCGCAGTGATCCCTACGTAGTTTCTGCTTGACTTTTTGCTTCATCAGTGACACCGCCGTGACACCGCCGTGGGGTTTCCCTGCTTTCCCTTGGAAAAAGCGCCAGGCTTGATGCAATCGATGCAGTCTCCGAGGTCACCGTGGAACTCTCAGTCCGTGTCGAAGGTGGTTGTGGATTTCAAAAGGTTATAGGTATACCGTAAACTCGCCGTATACCATACCAAACTTAAGAAACCCTCAAGAGGCATAGATGGCTCACCCACAATTTCTTGATGTCTAGATTTTGGGTTGTAAGTATCCTGAATGTTCCTATGGGATCTCCATGGTATCCACTTGGGTCCCTGAAATCGGCAAATCTTTGGCCATATTCGGGACGAGTAGCCATCCCATTGCGGGCCGTACCGCGTGCACTTTTTTCAAGGAGCCCCTCTCCCAATGACTTGATCAATTTGATATACCCCCACCATTTGTATCATGACAACATGTGATCAAAACACGTATATACCGTATATATATATATGTAATATGTATTTAGAATAAACATAGCCGTTAACCATACATTATGAAACCAATGGTGAGACACAAGGTAGTGCTCAAACAATAACTTCAAACACCAACAACAAAAAAGAGTCTTCATCATCAAGGTCCCGAGAGCCTAGTTCCAGCCGCGCTCCACCGGATCGTGCAGCGGTATTGGCAGGGGCCCCTGATTTCATGGATATCCAGCAAAAATGGTGGATAGGACTGATATCATCGCCAAAGAACATTGATTCAACTGGCTGCTTCCCATTTTTCTGGTGATATCAGTTATATCAAGTCATATGAGTCATATCCATTTTTTTGAAAATCGATACCTCCACACTCACCGGTGGTGTTCCTTTTTCATTTAACGACAATTGTGTGAGGCGAGACGACGGTCGAGGAGCCCTTTGCGCAGCACCACCTCCATCTGAGTGCGGTCTGATCTGCCGGGTTTGGCCGCTCCAAAAGTAGGGCATGGAACCCTCCAATTTTTTGCCATATCTAAAAATGGAAATATGGGCAATGTGGATATTAAATGATGATAATGTATTGGATTTGGGGTATGTAGCAGTTTTCAGACAAACCCAGATGGTGACCAAAATGTCATCATGTGGCAGGTGTTAAATAAACATCACCGGAAACCACGGTTTTTGTCTGTAAACAGGGTTTTCCTCCAACCTCTTCATCCAATTCTGGTATGTGTTGGTTGGCTGAAATGGTCTGGAAATTTTGGTGGCAGATGTCAATGCCAGATTCACCAGTTGATATTGGTGTGAAATGGCCAGAAGTCCGATAGGAAAATCATCTGCGAAAGCGGTTCTTGGTGGTTTTTAGATGTTTTTAGTTGGTTCTGTGTTCAAGTTCAGGAGGAATAGGTGTTGGAAGCAGAAATCCCAAGACGCCCATGTTTGATTTCATTCCTCTTTGACGTTGATGTGATAGATTCATCAGCTTGACTTCTCCGTGCATCCAGTTGTGAAGCGTTTCCGGTCACCATCTGCGTAGCGAGCTGGCATATTAGACGTACCGTTGAAGCCAATATGCCGCAGGGTGGTTTTCAGAGAAGTTGACTTCAAGGGTTTTGGATGGTGTAGATTGGTGTAGATTGTAGACAAACCTATGTACTTCATCAAATCTTGTTGCAGGTTGATGTGCCAGAGCTGTTATTTAGGGCTATTTGGACAGCTGACTTCATGAGCTACCAGTTGCAGATTACTATATCCTGGGTTGGGGTCCAACAGATCATCAGTGGCAGATGGCAGCGTTTAGACTTCGAGCTTCTCTTTTCTGCCAGTCACCCTTGCCTTGTTATAGCAACAGTTGGGGGATGGAAACTACCGGACTAAGAAATGGTTGGATTCCCCCCACTTGGGAGTTCCGAGAAAAGAGGAGGCTCCTCCTGTGAGTTCAAAGACCTTTATAGCCAGAGAAGCTTGGGCGAAAAAGGATGGTGCGCACCTTTGCACCTTCAGCATCTCCTTCAAGTTGGATTGGAAGCATGATCAAGGAAGACCCACCTCTGGGGAATTGGTGATTGTCATTTGTTGGAATAACAGAAGCATGCAATATCTGGGGTATGTCCCTCTTAAAGAAAACCTCTACCCCATTCTATCCACTGGTTAATCATCGCGCAGGTCGCGGCCTGTGGTGAAGCCTCCACCTGTTTGGACCCCTGTTGGTTGATGATCTGGGGAAATATCTATACAGTGGCTAGGAGGGGGCTAAGGCTAGTATTCATATTCCCTCGTAAATGGGGTGCCAAGGAGCTACTTAGAGTTTCCAACCGCATGATAGATATACTGTCCAATATATTGAGGAATGATCCATTATAAGAATCCCGTTTTGCTGAAACAGGCAGTATTATATGGGGAGGACCGAGTCTTTTGGACACTGCTCATTTCTTACTGTGCTGATATTGTTTCTTTGCCAATTGCATTTGATGGTGATTGGATCTGTATATCAGTGTATATCTCCTGCATTGCCAATTGGGTGCCATTTGGATAGAACCCTTCTATTCCAGTACTATCTAAACCTTCTTTTTTTCGGGATCTGTATACGAACATCTCTATCGATTCAGCTGGGAAATCCATGTTTTTTGTACCCTAGGTGAAGGAGATTCCCATCGAAGCGTGTCAGTGGCAGTATATGGACACCAAAGGCAATCTGCAGGCGCCACAGGAAGAGATTGGCAATTTTTTGGGCCCGCTTCAGTGAAATGGCTAGGAGATAGAGTCCAAGTAATGGGTAGAATAGAAACAACAGATGGGGAAATATGCCATTTCACCGAACTTTCACCACCAAACATAGAGAGTAATTTGATATACTGTAATTTGTGTTTTTTGTTGGATGTTTTACCAGAACACTTGTGGATATTATCCAAAGACGTATATATTATCTACCGCTGCACGGTGGATATGGGTCAAAATCTGTTTGACCTTGGCCTGTGCAGATGGGCAGCTCAATTTTAGAATGCACCGATACAACTGTATGGGAATTTGGAACATCCTAAACATTTCTAAGAGATGATTCGGAAGAAGCAATGAGTTTGGTTTTTCCTTACACCCAACTTTTCTGGTTGTTTTGGTGGTTTTGGGGGACGATGTTCTGCGTCAAAAGCGAAAGGATGCCGACTTTCTGGCCCTGGCAGGGTCCTTTCTCATCCCAGCAGATGGCTCTGTGGCGGGGCTCTCAGATCACCCATGACTTTGGTCAGTCCAGATCTTCCACGTGGATGACGTCAAGGTAGTTCAAGGTATTCATTGGGTATTGTTTATGCTTTTAGGCAATGACATGGTTATTCAAGGTTTCATTTTCGAGAACTCCCCTCATGTCCCAAAACCATCTGTTTCAGGCTGCTAAAACACATGACTGTGCGTTGGATTTGGTGGGTGCCATTGATCTTGCAATTTTTCATTGGTTTTCTCGAGTTCTATACTTGTACCAAGCTGGTGTAATTCTTACCAGTGATCCCATCATTCGTTGGAAGACTGACTCAGGAACCAGCACAACATGCTGCCCAAGACTTTACGCTTACGTCGGACCATCGACACCGCCTTCAGCACCGTGGATGAGTGACCCAGCAAAAAAAACACCTTGGAAATGGCGAGAAATTTACCACCAGAACATAACATGCCTGCAAATGATTTCCCTTCATCTTGTTACATTGTAAATAGCTGTCCAAGAAATTCAATGAGTCGGCAACAGTGTAGACATGTTTTGACCAAGTTGCAGAGATGTGGCTAGATCCAATGGAAGTGGCTAGATCATGCTAGATCCAATGGAAGACATTCATTGAACAACATGACTGTTTTTGTGATCCCCAGAATTGCTTTGAGGGAGAACTTGGAGGAATACATCCCTGTTTGATGGTAACAACCAGCGCTTCCCGCAGATCAATTCTGTCGACTGCCAGGTACTTTCCAGCACCATCCACAGCCTTCAAGTCTCAACCGGTTGTACCTTCTGCGAATGCGGGGAAGGCTGGCTGAGTTTTCAGCTGCTTGGATGATGCTCAATCCTGGGACGATGATCACCCCGTGACTTTGGAATTGTTTTGGGCTCGACCCGTCATGGATTTTCTGGACCCTCATGGATTTAGCTAATCTTTCGTTATTCCATAATTCATGCACAAAATTCGCGACCTCAAACATCTTGCCATTCAAGGTACAAGTGTGCCTTTTCCTAGAGAAGAGCATTCATTCATCGAGCGATGACAATTGTTTCCTCCGTTGGGACAAAACAGTTCGCTTGATCCAGACCAAACCAAAAATTCAGTGACACCATTAAGAGATTCGCTCTGCAGGCATCGTACGAGACGCCCAAGCCTGCAGAAAAAAGGCGAGGGAACCTTTGAAGATGTGCTACGAATTTGCGATTCCCAAGCTGAAAGCTCTCAGTTGACACGAGAAGTTTGAGTTGAGGGTACAAGTGTGTCAGAAAATATGCAAAGCATCTGAATTCAAACAGATTATCTGCATTTTTTCCATGGTAGAATATAATATGTAACATATATATATATATATATGTAAATAACATATGTATATATACGTTATATATATATATATAGTATTTATATTTCCACTTCACCATTTTTTTCGACGAAGCGACTTGGATAAAAACATGTCGCAACGCGTGGGGCGTGAAAAAGCCAGGCCCAATGTGGCTCCACCCAAGGCCAATCGGATGTTCGGCAGCGGTCGCCATCTATGGATGATTTTAAGATATTTTGATGGATTTTCACTGGAAGAAATCCGGATTTTCAATGATTTTCATGATTTTTCATAGCTGTGACACTGAGTATACCAGTGGTATCTTTGTTGGATATCTATCAGCTGCTTGCATCACTGTAAGGTATCGGCAGATGCAGCTTTGGCCAACTTGGTGGGACGCTGAGATCGGGGTCTTACCAGATTGAAGCCACAGACAGCTGGATTTTCAGTGTGATTTCTGGTCTTTAGTATCTGTTAAAAAAGAGGTCTCAACATTCTCGTTTTCTTTCCTGGTTTTAGGACGCTTAAGATTTAGTACACTGCCCATATTTTCGCTCATGTTCGAAGCTTCTCAGTAACACATCACCATTTCCACTACACTTGGCATCCCTTTCTGTTGGCTGAAAACGCAGCCCAATCCTTCCTTGATTAAGCACCCCAATTTTGTCGAAACAAGTTTCTGCTACTTAAAGTTCGGGAACCGCCCATTCATTTCGATTGTGAATCATCATCTTTCTTGCACCACACACACACACACATCTCACTACATCCCCATCAAATGGTAAGTCATTACAGCTCATATTATATAAACACATCGCGTGTATGGTTGGTTATATCCCATTATATCCCACAGAATAGTCCATTTAGTTCCAGTGTAACTTCATTCGGCCCTCATTTTCAGATTCATCATTATCCTCATAACATGGTTGTTTAATCTCCCAATATTGACCACTGTTGGTGACATTTCCATAAAAATTCTCAATCAAAGTTCCCATCAAAATACTGGGAGATAGCTTCAACTACATATCCATCATATCCCCAGTGTCATGTTCCCAACTAACTTGGATTTCCCCAACTGTCCCCTGCCAACATATACCAAGTATATCAATTATATCACCTCTGTGCTTAAGATCATGTTGCGATTGGGTTAACATCAACTACAATCTGACAAAATCTAATGCTCAAGTATCTCACCATTGGGATCAATGGCGGCTACAAGAGTCAACAAGAATCACCACTGGGTGTACCAGAGAATATCACCACTTCAGAATATCTACCCAGAGTGGCATTATAGGGTGTATATGAACCATCATTAACCATTACTAATCAGTATATAACCATCATGGTAAATGTATATCAACATTTTCAACCATTATTCGCCATAAATTATCAATCATTCCTAACAGTAACCATCATTATTAGCCATCATCAACCACTACTAATCAGTACATAACCATCTCTTGAATATAAATAGTAATACCCACATCAGAGAGTGTAATTCCCCATTCATCAGTGTATACCCATCATATAACCATCATTATAGGGTGTATACAACCACCAATTCCATCATCTCTGGGTGAACGAAATGGTCGCTCCAGGGGCCTTTGGCTTCCCTCTTCGCCAACGCCACTGCCGCGGCACATGCCAGCGCACAGCAGGCTATGACGCAGGTCCGGGTGATTTTTCGACGCAGGATTTTCCATGAGAAAAAGGGTGTACACTGCTTCAGCATTGTCACTTGTAGATATCCATTGTTTCGAACTGTCACTTCATCCTGAACCTGCTACCTGCAAAAGCGCGGTTCAATAGAATTGATTACAGGCCAGAGTCGGGGATATCCACCAAGAATTTATAGGCGTTAGGCAACAAACGATGGTTCTGTGGAGGTATTGCAAGCTGCTGTTTACATGTTTGATGTGAATCATGGACTTATCCAAGAACTGGAATCCCTACGGAAGACGATTGCGTGAGGTGGCCCCATAGAAGTTGAAATGGTGCCAGAATCTGGTATCAACATATATCAACATATATCAAAATTGGATTTCATGAATAAGGCGATCTGTGGGAATTCTGGGTGGTTTTTCTATCCTTAGCGGAAGGGTGACTGTAGGTCAAATGACATGTATCATAACCCCAAAATCCGTAGAATAAATGGGAAACAAACTGAGGGAAACATCATCGATAAGGTCGAAGAAACACTTCTTTCAGGTTTTGGGCCTTGTAGGTCCAGCAGAACAAATCTCTGATGTGCAAGGCGGTGAAGAAAGGTGAAAAGGGCGAGAAGGTTGGCAGCGGGGCTCTGGGGGCTCAGAGGAAAAGTCGTTTGAACTTCCTGGGATACAGAGGAATCAATAGCGTTTTTCCAGAGGTTTTGGAGTTTCTTCTCCCAGTTCTTTTGTGAATTTTATCAGAAAGGCCTTCTACCTGCGACCAAACACCGGGCCAGGGCAAAGGAAAAGGTTCTGACGGCGACCATCCCAAACAGGGTCGTGGAAAGGCGAAAGAGAAGGACCTGGGAGGGCAGGGATGGGCAGCGGAATGGATGGGTTTCCGGGGATTTCCTGATGAAAAATCTACAGGGACACCCTTTTCTTTACTGCGACCGACACAAAGATGAACATACATGTTGATCATGGTGTCCTGCTGAGGAAGTTTTCTTCAAAAAATCAGATGATGGATTGATTCAAGGGAAACTTCATTATTTCATAGGAAACTGATGAGCTTGTACCATAGACATTTCTTGCGGTTCCTGTAAAAGTTCCCTTAAAACTAACTAACCAATTGATAAGTGGAAGTCAAGCGTTCGGGACTTCAATGATTTCTTTCCAGCAACGTGTGGAATGAAATTGCCCAAGAAGACCGTGATACCGTGACAGGCAAAATGATTCGGGGTGATAATGATCCCAGCTGACTTTCATTGACTTTTTTGGGGGCCTGCTTGGCAAAAAAACAAACCATCGGATGATAATCGAGGCTGAAGCCCAGAACAATGGCTGGAGCTGGTCTGATTCCGAGGGTGGCTGGTTGGGGAGCAATTTAAAAGTATTTTCCAGTGTGAATTTCCAATGCCCACCATTTTCGTGGTGGATTTCCGGCCTTGAACCTTGACATTTTGGGAGTTTGACCACTTTGGAGGAATGAGTCTCTCCAACGAGACAGCAATCCCGGGATGTTCATCTCGCAGTGGCGGAACCCCCATAGGAAATTCTTTGTTGGTAGAGGGTTTGTGATGATTCGCCACTTCGGTGAAAGGTTTATTTCTGACTGAAAGAAACGCTTGCGGACAATTGCAGTCTCCACCATCCAGGTTTTTGTTTAACTAGCAGGATGAATTTTATCTAATGGGATTTAGCAATATAGAAATTTGCTTTAATTTAGACGCATGCCAATTTTGGGAGTTTAGAATCTGCAGGAAAGCCGCCTTCCCGCTCTGTTCCCGTGTGGCTGAGGTCAGCAGAACATGGCTGGACCAACGATAAGGCAGTGATCTCTGGTGATTTTGTCGGAAACTGACATGTTTTCGTGTTTTTTTTTCAAGCTCCTCACATTGGATCGTGATGATTAGGGTGATGGTGGATGTGATTGAACAGAAGCATTGAGAATCAGGATCAATACTTGAAGTTGATTTATTCTCGATGTTTCAACGGAGACAGCCACAAAGTGACTCCGCTGTTGCTTCAATGCCAGTCCTGGTGGGAATGGTCCTCATGGAATGGCTGGGAGACAGAGAATTGGGAGAATGGCAAGCACAGCCTGGGAGCACAGAGCGGAGAAGAGGAGCCGGGAGCCGTGACGGCACCGAGATGGGATCATTCTCACGTGAAAAAGGTGGCACATCTGTTCAGATGTACAAAGAATATTTGAACATCTGAACAGATCAGTTGGCTGATTTTGTTTGCATTCCATCAGCCAACACAATCCAACACACATTTTTACCCGTCAGGAAACAGTTGAGAAAGTTTCTCAATGCCTGGCTGCCTCTGCCTGCCCAAGGTGAGTGGAAATCTGAAAGCCCACCGGGGAAGGAGAAGGGCGAGAAGGGCGTGACAGCCGTTCAGGTTTGGGGTGCAACGGGCAGCAGGTGAAGCGAACTAACATCTTTTAGTGGCAAGCGAATCAAGTTTCTGCAGCTTGCTACGTAGATTCCCTGCAAGAAAGCAGATAAAAGACGATAAAAGTTCTAAGAGTGCCAAGAAGTGTTTTTGACCATTCAAAATGGATGTCCCCGATCCACAGGTCCATTTTTTGGTTTTTGAGCCAAAGAAAATACCAGAAGGTTAGTTGGGAAACACAAACCAATATCGAAAACGTTTGAAAACAAAGCTGCATCTTTGTTCACCAGGCAGCTTTCGGCAGCTTGAACTGGGGTCCACCCTTCAAGGTGCGATGCGGGGAGTGCAGTGTGCTCCATCACTCCATCATAGCTCCATGTAATACTCCATATCTTTGATGTGTGTTTCACGAGCTTACGCCATTTAGGTGTGGTTTTGGCGGGTAAACATCGAGACTGCCCAGGATGTGGACCTGTTTCCGGAGGATCCTCTCCGCCGTGTGCTGGATGAGGGCATCGTGTGGGAGGACGCGTTGGCCGGAAAGTCTTCCATGAAGATATCCAGCTACAATCAGCTACAAGTTATTGGTAAGATTTAGTAAGTTATCAGGATTCTTTCTCATGATTTCTCATGATTTATCCATGAAAAATGGGTTGATTCATCACTAGATGAGTGATGAGTGTAGTGTTCTCCAAAACATTCGCGAAGTGAGTCTCCAGCTTCGCGCCAGGAGCGGTGGATCTCTCCGCTGGCTGTGCGTTTTTCACAGGGGAAGATTCATCCCTTCTTCCACGAGCGGGGACCCATCTCCGAGGTTCGCGATTCTGGCGGTTTGGGCATCTGGTTGGGTATGTGGCAGCTGGTTTTTTTCAACATCTTTCGGGTGATCAAACAGCTGATTGAATCTTCCCATGCCGGGAAAACTGATGTTTGGTGGTTTTAAAGCCAGCTTTGTTTCTAAGTCCTTTGCGAATATCCATTTGGTGGGGCGTTTTGATTTGCTGTTAAACTTCTGGAGAGCTATCTTCTTTTTACACTGAGATGATGAGATGCAATCCTAGACCGGATCAACTCTACAGGGTACAGTATATACCACCTTTGGCTTTTTGAGATCCAACATTGTGCAGTGTTCTTGCCGGTTTCTGTGTTTATTTCCCTTGGTATTTACTGATCTTTTATATATTGGGTGCGTGTTGTTGCGTGTTCAAATGCCGGAATATTTCCCTATTTCCCTATTTCAATAGGCATTTCGATGAATTTTTGTTGGGGACGAATAGGCTTTGCGAACTCTGCATTTCGGGAGGTCATGAGTCAAATGAAGTTGAAGACAGAAGATGGCAAGCGTATCAAGCGGGGGAACCATGGGGAGCCTGATTGGTTTGGGAAACTGCGACGCTGTGGCACTCTTGAGTGGTGAGTCTTTTCTCGGGTTGATTTTTCGAACCTCATGCCAGCAAACATGTTGGGACCGTGGGAGTGAAGAATCAAACACGGAAATCCATGGTCACTTGGTCGATAGGTAACATGCATCTACACTACATTTGTCGACGACTGAGGCGCATTGATCCACCTTTTCCGCCCATTCGGCTGTTGCATCTGAAAGAGCAGGCCAGAAATGAGGGCAGAAATCACACTCGTAGCAATCTACCAGGCGTCCCCCCCAAGAGCTTGCAACATGGCGAATGCCTTCCAAGTTGTTTTCAAGATTTGTTTGGTCTTAAAGCGCACCGATGTGTGTCTTGAGTGACTTCTTGACAGTTGTGATACCCTCAAACGTCTCAACCCTGGGCCGAGCCTCACCATCACATTCCGAACGCAGGGTGTCCTTGTCACGTTGGACAATCGACGCCTATACGCGCTGCAGCGTTTTGCTCTTCAGGATGCGTTGCTCCGCACCTCCCGGATGCTTCGTGATTTCTGATGATTTATGACACATTTATGAGATATCTATTTTATAGATTCATAAACAAAGTTGCAACTGAGGTCCTTCTGGAATATATGGTTTTCTAGATTTGGGATGGTTTAAGTCTTTTCAGCATTGTTGCAGTTGTGTCGTTGGAGAGTTTCCAGGCTTCCAGCCTTTGTTCTCCCCTTGAAGGCATAGATCTAAAGTTGGGATTCCTGTAGATTCTCTCAGAGAGGCTTCATGGACTCCAACATCGAGGTTGCTTGGTAACAGCAGCATCTTGGTTCTGTCCTGTTCCTGCTATCGAAATCTCAAGTGGCGCAAACCCTGCCTTTTTTGTCGGTGAAATCTACCCCCTGGAAATTCAACACGGAAGGACACCCCTCAATAAAGGATTGGATTATGTTTTTTCGATGTGACATGTGCCCAGATTCTCGATTTGACAATGACTAATGGTTGGTTTCGATCGATATTTATTTTCTACTCCTATCTAGGATGGTCCCCAGTGGCTCACATTTTTGAAAGGGTTCAAATCAGCGAAACCACCAGAGGCAACGCTTGTTGCAGGAATGGCCGACACCTTGTTTGGTGCGGGCGCTCTGTGTGGATGAGCTTACACCAACGAGGTGCGGACAGAGCCCAAGAGTTGGCTGATATCCACAGGGTATGGATGAAGCCATGTAAGACCCAGGGGACCATTTCAATCCGTTTATTTTTAGTATTAAACATCTCAAAAAAATGGGGTACCCAATGACTTGACACATACCTAGTTCTAGTATACCGTGTACTTATGATTCACAAGTCGCTTATGACGCTAGTGCTCCTTTCCATGAGAAGTCATGGCGATATCAGTATAGTGATTGATATATTTGTATGATCATAAATGGGATAATCGTCTGAATGGGACAAGCTAAGTTGGCTCCACCATTTTTGTGACCCATACCCAGATCAACATGTGATCAACATGCCACCAGTCTGAACTTTGACAACTTTCGTCATGGCTGAGCCTCAGCCATGTGACCCAACTCCGGACCCTCGACCCTCGGACACTCGCGGCCATGTTGGAAGCTGTCGACCATGGTTTGGACCGAGAGATCTTGGGAGAGCGGAAATCCTTGGCGCGGAGCGTACCTGGGACTTGTGAATGCTGGTGACTGAATGTTGAGTTCAAAGGATTTGAATTTGGCCATGATCGTTCCTGTTTGATCGAAAACCTGCCACTGTAGGTCTATAAAGGACCATTCCAAACCAAGGGTTTTCCAACGCCAGGTCTTGTTGGAACTCCGTGAGATTGCGAAACTGGGGGTACCACTGGCCTTGTCCTCAGCCAGTGGAAATCTCAACATGTTGGTCAGCAGTGTGCTACTGGGCCGTTTAGACACGATCGCCCTGGCTGCCGTGTCGGTTGCTGGGATTTGGACCAGCGTGACGGATGTGCTCTTTTTCTCCGGGAGCCACGGATCGAGAGGTCATGTTGTGCATGTAATGCTTTTGTTTTTTTTGCACATGAAGTTTTTTTTGGTTTTTGAACTGGACGATGTTGGTGAGAGCTTTCTTTTCTTTGATCTTGATACGTGGAAAGATGTTGGTGGAGAGCCACTGCAGTTTCTCCCAGGATCGGACAGTTGTCCATGTTCTGCAGTCAAGCGTATGGAGCTGGCAACTATGCATTGGTGGGATCTTTGGCAAAAAATCTGCTGAAAATCAACCAAAAAAAACAGCCATGGAATTCAATTGAGGAAAATCAATCAAAATCAATGAGTGATGAGTGGGCTGAAGATGGCTGATCTCGGAATTTGCTCAGGTACATGGTTGCAGATTTATTTAGTCTTCGTAACCGTTGCTGGGACTCCCTTCATGCTGCTGCGATTTCTCACGACGCCGATTCTGGAGTCCTTTCATCTTCACCATGATGTCGCTGTCACTGCGGGGGTGTATACCATCTGGTCGCAAGCAGGTTTTCTCTTCGATGTTTGGTATAATTCCATCAAGGAATACTATGCAGCACAGCAGATCACGATGCCAGCAGCTGTTGTTGATGCTATCTTCGTCTTTGTGAATTTCATACTGACATATGTGGCAGTCTTCCCTCTGAAGGGTGGCATCATTGGAGCAGCCTTGGCTTTTTGTACAGCGAAACTTCTACGATCCATGGAGTCGAACTGGTACTTTTGGCTTTGAAATTGACAAGACTTCAACACGGATAAAAGTGACTGAGCCCATCGTGAAGATGCTTCGAGTAGGGCCTGGATCCCCCGCAGTTCATGTGTTTTTTATTGTTTTTTTTTCCCTAAGCGAACGAAACTGTTCCGTGTAGATAGAGTTCCAATCGATTGAATGAGCCAGGAACCATCACCTACATCTTGGTCTGCTGGAGCAAGGGCTACCATAAACGCACTTGGCCTGGCTGGTCCTACAAGGAGAAAAATCCACCGCTGTGATGCTGAGATTTTTGTTGAATCCGTGAAAAAAAAAACTCCGCGTGTTTTCTTTTCCACCCAGTTATACTTCCTGCAGGAGATTTTCGTGGGTGAGCGCTGGCGCCGATTATTGGCCATGACCATCCCTGCAGCTATTGGGGGTTTGGCCGAAGAATTGCAGTTCCAGGTGAGGTCCAAAGTCAAAACCGGCTAAAACCTTCTAAGACCCATCCAAACCATGTCAAAAATCTATTTTTTGGATGAATCCTAGGTTGATGGATGGGGAACAGGTACGAAAAGTTATGGCAGATTCACAAGGAAACCATGGAATCTAGGAAAATCGAGGGGAGTTCAGTAATTTGCATCTATTTGCCGTGAATCCATGTCTGGGATTGGTGAATCGCTGAGCGATGCTGAGCGTGTGATCTGGTGGAGTGTTGATTCTTTACCATTGCCACAGGATGTGTTTGGACTTGTGAAAGAGATGCATGAGCGAATGCGCCTTCCGAATGCGGCATGAAATACGTTGGACACTTTTTCGATACGGTGGACACTTTTTCCATTCCTTTTTATGAAATGATATATGGAAATATGTGAAATGCACTGTTTGAATCTACAAAATCGATCTATCCTAAATTTGTGTACTGAGAAACTAAACTGACCAGTTTATCTCTCCGAACCCGAACTTTTCAAAGGTTACGCACCACGGCAGGTTTGCACTCTGATGGCAGGGGAGATAGGGCCTGCCGAAACAGCAGCATTCAACTTGGTATCGTGGTGGCAATTTAAGGTTTCCACCATTTTCCACCCCCAACCCTCTGGTTCCGTATCTATCGGGGGATTTTTGAAGTCCCTGACCTTGGAAAACTCTCTCAGCAGTGGCGCATTGAACTATTGTCCCATGAATTTTGGTTCTACCAGTATTTTCAAAACCTCACAAGTTCCAAATATCAAGCAACCATAATTTTTTGGCTAGTTGTTCCTTTTTTTTCAAACCTCACAAAACATTGGCATATACGTACATTTTTGGTACATCTTTGTGCGTGTCTCAAACCTCACGTGGTTCTTTTTCAACTTGATTTTTCAAACCTCAAGTTGGTACTAGGTGCGTGATGATGAATAACTATCGGACTTTGGGGCTTTCCCTCAGCTTTCAGAGAAATCATGTTTTATCATCACTTTTTTCTTTTTTTTTTTCAGGTGATGACTATCCTGATTTTGGCTTTCCTGTTTTCTATGGCCATGGGTGACAGTGTTGGCATCCGTATGGCGAAGAGTCTGGGCGAGGGCCGTGCGCAGCGTGCGGCCTTTGTGGCGCGCTTGGGGATCATCGTCTCGGTGATTGGAGGAGTGGTCATTGCAGGAGCGGGAAATCATGGGGACAACCCATGAAACGATCAACGGGAAACAATGGGGAAACTCATGGGAACACAGTTTTACAAATGGGAATTCTAATTGAACACACATGGATGACAATGTCCAAACATCGAAAATTACGAGTTTTGTGGAGTACTTGACATATTACCATCAAAACCAGAGATGAAACATCGATGTCGTGGGGGCTTGTCCAGAAATGTTACAAAACCAGTGGTGGTTGATAGTGATTTGATCATCCGCTTTTGTGGGGGATTCACAAGCAAATCATCAGTGTGGTCTTGTCTAGCAAAGACAATTTTAATTTGTGGTTTAGTTTTGCAAGTCTAAACAAAAGATTTTATGAGTATTACAGTATAATATAGTATAATCAGATATAGTGGGGGTATAGTCAACAATATGGGTAACAATGTAACATGGGTTTGTCCAGCTGAAGTATCCACCAACAAACCACTCGATGGATCAAAACCATGGTACCTTAGCGAACACCAAAATAGCTGTTGTTCATGGATGTTCATCCCTCCAAGATGTATGTTTATCGGTTGTGACCCATCCCCTTCTTGTAGTGGTCTTTGACATGTTCAATCTATCAAGAGAATGTCATGCGCAATCCAGGATTCGTTTGTGTGCTGATGCCCGTGGTGGTGCCATTGATGTCCAAGGACGGGGAAGCGGGAACCGTCGGGAACCAGAGATGGGCATGCCTCCATGGCTACCAAATCTCTTCACGTTGTAGTCTATGAACCGTCATGAAACATCCATTTCTGGTGGGCTGACAATTTTGCCCGTCCCATTGACGATTTCAAAAACGGACCTCCCTTGAGAATCCGCTGTACCCAGGACCCAGTCGTTCAAGATCAGATGATTCGACTACGTTGGACGGGCACCGTGACCATAGCATTGATTGGTGGAGTTCTCCCCGTGGTCACAGTCGCTCAGCTCAACCTATGAACTGCATGGGAAGGGTTGGGCTTTTCAGGTGAGATTGGGGATCCCCATATCCATCCCATATCCGACATATCCATACATATCCAGTACAATCCTCATGCTGTTCCAGTCGAAGGAACTATCGCACCCCTGGTGACCCATGATGACTTAGATTTGCAGCCCATCAGCACACCCAAGCCAGAAATCTATGGACTGCACAAGACTGGATCATGATTGTTTCTATGGGGCCAAGTTTCTGTGGGGCCCTGAGCCCTGACTTAATCTTTGAATTAATCTTTGATACCCCTTTCGACCTTTTTCCCTATTAGTTGTTCAGTTGTTCAGCCCACCAAGATAACCAAGGTGTTGACCAAGCAGGGCCGCACGAAGATTGTGAGCATCACCCTACCAGTGTGCTGTTGGTTTACAGGTTTCCCCTGTAGCTACTTCTTGGGAAGGGCCCATGGCTTGCTTGGTATCTGTGAAGGGCTCATCATTGGCTATTCCCTGGTACCTCGGCCAACGACGATCCGGTTGGGAAACGTGGAAACGGAGCCGGGAAAGCCCGGGAAAACGGGTGTCAAATGGTCTCAAACAGTCCTTAAGTTCTTCAGTCTTTCTGGTGTCTTCGACCTCGGTAGCTGATGAAAGTGATGCAGCTGCATTTCTCTTTAAAATCCTTCCCACAGGTCTTAGCGCTAGCATTTCCTGCCTACAAACTCATGAACTCAGAAGCTGGCGCCATTTGTCACAGGTGCAGTTGCAAACAAAACTCTCCAGAGTTTCAACATGGTAAGAAAATGAGCATTAGGATGCATTCAGGCATATCAAATCAAGGCCAAATTACGCCAAATTTGTGAAAAACCATTGGAGGATATCCAAAGATCCCCAAAGCTCCTCAAATCAAAGTTTCATAAAGTTTCCATTTGACCCCAAAACTGACCCATTGGCGATTCCATTCTTCCATGATCGATTCGACATGAGACGAGGCCTGCGTTTTTTTGATGATCGCCTTTGTACGTTCCGACTGGCCTCAGCTGGCCCGTGATGCGCAACGCAGGGCGGAGGTCGAGCAGGTCGAGCAGGTCGAGCAGGTCGACGTGAACGCGAACGAGGTACACGTAGAGACCAGCTGAGCAATGGCTGAGCAGCTGAGATCAGATGTTTGTTGGATTTTTTTACGAGTGGTTCTGTTATGTCCATGTGGTTAAGCGATAAGGTTTAAAAAGAGGGAGATGTTTGATAGAATTTCATCCAGAAATGATGGTTGTTGATTTGGCATTCTACAGCATTAGGAATCGATTGTGACGCTGAGTGAGGAAGATTGCTCGTGAACCAACCTTTTTCAGGGGCTTGACACAACGCGTTGGGCCACTGCTCAGCGGTTCTTGCTGTGCTGCATCAAGCTGGCAGCCCTGTACATACGGATCACATGGTTTCAATCCAGCCTCAGTCCTCATCTTATGTGAGGTTCTGCGAAGCAGAGGCACAAAAAGAGGAGCAGCCTGGCGGTTAGTTACTTGATCTTAAAATTGATCATGCGGTGAGTTACTTGTTCATTTGCATCATGTCTTCCAGACAAGCCCAGCTCATCTGTGTCAAGACGTTTTGCTCAAACTGGACTGGATCCCAGTTGCTTCTTGAGATCGATTCAGTCTGTTTGTCGCCTGAGATGTCCAGGTCCCTTTTGCACGATGAAGTGAATAGCAAACCAAAGCCCCATGCCATTGTCATCTTCATTCGCAACTTCACTGACATGTACATGGAGGGCTCATATTGCGGTGAGATCACAGGACCCTTTATTGTGCGACAAGTTATCAATTTGCACAAGCTGTTGGTGGCTCCAATCTATTTGGCGATGCTCTGGTACTTTGCAGGCAACTTGAACTTGACAGATCTGGGGTCCTGCTGCTGGTGCCCTGTTGGTGTGCCACGGCACCTATGGATTCTTGTGGGTCTAGAAGGACATCTTTTATGGAGATCCAAGTTGGCAAAGACCATGTGGCTTTGTTGGTGCCTTGTTCGTGTTCATCTACCCCTTGGGCCTTTACTACAGCGCTATGCTCTGCTTGATTACTGACTACTGTGATTTTGCAAGGTACGCTGTCAAAAACACATGGATATTGGATAGATGTTGAATGGATATTGATGGTTGACACACATGAAGATCCACTTTTGCTATTGGGCATCATGGGGACCAAGCGCCGATCCGCCCACAAACAATAAATCAACGAATTCGGAATCCCGGCAATACGAAGTTTTGCAGCTTCGCAGTTTCCAAAGCTGCGTCAGGTTTGGTAAGGGGACCTTGGATCCTTGTGATTGGCTTGTGGTTTTACATCATTGGCATCTTCTATCACTTCTGTTCGGAGCAGAAGCACATCCAGCTGAGCCTGGAACGTCCACGGAAGCTCATCACCGGCATCCTCTTTGCGCACACCAGGAATCCTAACTACTTTGGTCACTGGGACAACTGGGACAACTGGGACAACTGGGACAACTGGGACGATTGTTACTTTTTTTTTCCGTTGGGGGGGTTGGTGGTTTGCAGGCCCTTTCCCGGTTGAGAAAGTTTTGGTCAAAGCCCAACTATGAGACTCAGAGGCATTTCATGGCATGGGTGACGTTTTGGGCTGCACTATGTTTCATTTTCAACCCTGTTTTGAAAAGGAGAAACCCAGAAACCCTCGAAGTCGTTGGAACTCAGGTGAGTTCATGACATACACGGGCTTTGCAGTGCTGTCGATGAATTGGGTACCCTTGGGCCTCTTTACCATTGCCTGGCTGAACTTGTGCCCAACATGTTGGCCAAAGAAGCCATGTCTCGACAGCTTGGAAGTATTGGGTGGCTCGGGAATGTTCTTCCTCTTCCAACTTTGATCCCAGAGTGCTGCAACGCTCTCTCCAAATCAGCCTCACCATGGGCGGATTTCGGAGTTGCACCCCCTAAGATGCTGACCAGTTCCAAAAGATCAAAAGGGTGCTCCTTCGTAAATGCTTCCGGTGGTCAAACCTTTGAAGTCTTGATCTCGATTAATAATAAATAGCTTCATTCACTTCATGTATTGGCCAAGTATCACTTCAACACACTTCAACAATGTAATTATTTGACGCTGGAAACTCTGTGCTTTCTGCAATGATTTGACCATGGAAGACTTCCCCATGCATTGGAACCCTCCAGGCTACGTGCTGAGAACCGGAAATTCACCAACCGCCTCTGCGGACTGCAGTTGGAGGCGGCACATGGCGGCGCGTTTCGGGGTTTTCAGCGGCTGGGAGGCAGTGACCAATTGACTTCATATTCGATATGGGTTTGTCTGAAAATAGAGGGGTACCCCCACTAATAACTAATATCCATTTAATTGGAGAAATGATGATCAGCATTGATTAACCAACCATTTAACAAAATTGAAATACTCTATCCTCAGACAAACCCATATTGATTTCACTTCGTTTGAATTTCTGCATCTATTTTGGCTGCATCTTTTGATGATGGACATGATGATTGGTTCATGACTATGACATTTTCTGGTTGAATCAAGTAAAAAACATGTTGAACGCACTTGGGACAATGATTCAAAATTCGCAAAGAATACTGGAACATGTGGTGTTGATTGGCGGGATATTTTTTGCTATTATGATAGTTGTACAATGTACATCAAATTAGCCATTAGCAACTTGTATTTGCTGATATTTAATAAAGATATACATGCTATTTTTTGCGGGGGGGTCGCTCAGTCAGTTAGACAATTTCTTTTTGCACCGCACCTAAGAGTTGCCATTGGGAGATGACTGTTGGTGGGTTGGCAGGTTGTTTTTTTTTTTTTCTCTGGGCATTTTCAAGAGGGAATTTGAGAGACAACATTCAGAAAAGAACCTTGGACCACGTTGCTTTGTTTCCGCATCCAAGTTCCTTCAGTTTTGGATCCAAAGACGTCCAAAAATATTGAAACCACACCAAATCGCAAAAAGCACACAACAAAACACACCGTTCGTATTTTGGTTATAATTTGTAGCATTTATAGCCGTTGTCCCAGGTTGAGAGCCGCAGCAATGCTTTCGATACCTTCAGCTGGGTCACTGAGGCGGGTTTGTCAAAATGTGCAGAAAACATCAGAAGACTATCGATGAAACGGACGATTTCCAGCCTTTTTCAGAAGGGATTTAAAAGTTGGGGCTGCCCATGACCATGTTTGATCTCTTCAGGGCCACCATGACTCTGCGACCAAATGTCTTGGGCGAACCCGGGCGTTTCCACCATCAGAAATGGGCGAAATAGCGTCTATAAATGAATTTTATGCAGCAACAAAGATTGGGGTTTCACTCTCAAAGAAATGGGACCGGTTGGAGAAAATTCCAGGCAGCCCATACAGAAGCTGCACGTTTTTGCCGTCCTGTGGCGCTCCGTGCATACGACAAAGCTGTCGGGGTGCAAAGAGATTCAAATGGACAGATGATTTTTCAAGTGTTCTTTTTTCTCCCCGAAACGAAGGTGGTTCCAACTTGTACTGCTTTGTGACTTTTTGGAGTAACCCTGGGCTAGCTCAACGTGTTCATTGCTGTTTTGATAGATCATCGGTGTTTTTGCTGGATTAGGTTTTACACCCCATTCATTCCCGATACCATCATTCTTGATGACTGGGTTTTCAAGATGTGAGAGTTGCGGCTAACAGGTTGTGGCGCGTGAGAGGATTGCCATTTCATAAAATGGTTCAACCCTGTGCTTTGGGTTGGGATCACCTAGCTTCAATCACACCCAACCCCAAACTTGGTTGGTACCTCGTATGTCACATGCACTTTTTTGTAGGTTTGACATGTTTTCACGCTAAATTCTTGATCCAAATCAACGATTTTTCAGACTAGCCCAGGTGTTTTCACCAACCATCCTGAACCCATCAGTTGATCGTGGATCGAGGTGTCTTTGCTTCCGGTCCTCGCCGTGCATGCGCTGCTGTGTCGCAAACTTCGGCCGTACCTGCAGTCCAGGTCGGAATGCGATCGCCACTGGGTTTTCTGGACCAAAATTCGGATGATCATGTGGTACAGTAAATCCAATGCCATAAACCATCCCATCAGCCAACCATGATTGGGAATCATTCTACATAATCCCAAATAGAGGCATTTATATACCCAATAATGAGCCTCTCCATTATTAAAGCATCCCACTGTAGGGATCAAACACTTTGAGCAATCTTGAGCCAAAACGAAAGACATGATTTTTCTTCGACAGACACGTGGCATCTGTTTATTTTTTTGGCACTCGGAACCCTTCCCCAATGGTGGCCATTTTCAGATCTTCGAAAAATCCTGAGCGCTGGGCGACGGAGGGTGGTGGCTGTGCCATGATGGCCCCCGTTTGGCAGGTGGCCGCTCTTGAATTTTCTCGCCTCACTGCTTCCGAACCCGCGGCGAGAATTTTCGTTCGGGGCTGAAAAGACGTTGGGAAACTCACAACCCCATTTCAAATTATGATTCTAACAATTGACAAAAAGGGTATATACTGTATAATTATACCAAATTCGGCCAAACCCAGATTGGATTAAGAGGGTGAGATACTGTATATTCCATTAATATCAACATTACATGGCCAAAAAAAATGTGGCATGTTCACATTATGGGGATTATCACCATAATCCACACCATTATATCCCCACAATCCCCATTAAACCAACCTATGCCCCATCAATATCAACATTATCAGCATCTAATCTACAGTTCGTTGAGTTTGCTGAGGTGCAAAAGAGTTCTCCTTCAGCACGTTTTGGAGCTCTCCAAAGCTACCAGCGAGGCTTTGTCTCATGGAATCAGACAGGATCAAGAGCTTTGATGGAGTTGTGTATTCGTCGAGATTTTGAGGTATCTGCCACGTTGAATGGTTTAGGCATGTTATGCCAAACAATGACACAAATCTGCAATCATCTGCAATCTGTTGATTCTTTAATTTTGACCCATACATCACAACACTTAGAGTTTTTTTGAATTTTTTCAAGATGCAGCTTCTAGCTACAGACAAGGGCTGAGTAGACCCAAGATTGGGGACACCATTTTGGTTGACGCTCTTCTCCAGTTTTGGACTCACCCTGCTGTCAACAAGGACCCAAGTGAAGAGCAATCCCTTCCCCCATTCATATTGAACACCCTGCTAGAACCCTTGCTTTAGTATTGGAGCTATTCGTTTTGTAGGCCCCTTATCAGGCAATTGTCGTGAATTAAATGTCAGATGGGGATGATTTCCCTTCAGTCATGGAGAGATCTACCTCTTTTCAGGTCATCAGATGTCCGCGATCGTGTGTGGGCTACAAGGCAGAGACAGCCCTGGTCTCAGATCCTTCGATCCGTGCAGCGTTTCCCACCTGGATGCCGGGTCGTCCTGGCGCCAGTTTTGGACAAACATCTCATTTTTTTGTACTGAAGAACCATCCCATTCTTCTTGGTTGTACTTTCAAAGCCCGATCCATTGCCTCGTTTTGGCCATTAAAGACCTCAGAATCTCACGTTTGATTCCCATTTTTGTGCCAACATTCTCCTCCAATTGTCAAAGCTGTTGAATCCAATCATTTTCGTCTCACCATGTTGGGTCCTCCCACGCCGCGTTTCCTCATTCCCTCCTATGTTTGGAAGACTGCTTCCGCGGTCTGGAATCACTTGAACCTGCGTCTCCGGACTAGTTGAAATTGGTTGCTTCGTCTTTATTCTTCTTGAGGACATTAATGTACCCAGTGACACTCTTTTTTTTTGCAGCATATCTAAGCTTAGCCATTGCCACCTGATACCAAGAAGTGGAACTTTTGCCGGGGCAACCCCTCTCCTATCACCGAAAATCCGGAAAATTCATACATGGCTGGTAAGGAGTCATCTGTTGCCCCAAAACATCGCAACAAATCCTTGGAATTTTACCAAAAATTCATGGCGAAAAAAGGGGAGTTTCTGGCTGTGGCTTGTTCCAGGTGGTCTCCCTTGGAAAGGGCCGCAGCTGCGTCTCGTCCAAGCTCTCTGTGGAGCGGCCCTTGAGCCTGCTACAGGTGGGCTGGGAATATCTGAGAACCAGAAAAGAAGAGATATTATACATACTGTATATATATATATATGTTGATACATTATTTAAGATAAACATATAAAGAGAACTAAATCAAAAGATATGTGAATATGAATGGATGTAAAGAATGGACGGGGATACTGTAAGCCTGAAGTGATTTTCGGGCCTGTTAGTTTTCAGGAGGCGTGTCACTAAAACATAGTGTATCGCACGAAGAGTGATGGGCAAGGCAAGCACACAAAAGATGCAAGGGCAACTTTGAAATGATGCAAAATAGCTAGTATTTTCATGGGTTGTATAGAAAGATATGCTACAGGAAAGGGTGTTTTTTTCCACAAAGACAGGTGATGAGCGTACCTTGAATGGAGTATTGGCAGTGATCATGTCACTTTGTCTCCAAAGGCACCTGGACCTCTTTCAGATGTGCAACGACGCGCCCGGCAGCCTAGATATGGCAACTTCTGTGTGTCCTATATAAGATGCTTCTAGTGTTGGAGTGCCTGGGAAGCACCCAATCGATCTGCTTTTTTGGCCATCATATGGCACATGGGTTTTGCTACGTTTTGCTGAAACTAACTATAGGGCACTGCTCCACAATCCCACGATTTAGAACATTATTATTATTACTATTATTATTATCATCCGAATTAAAATTCGATTGTTGCATATCCACCATTCTTCAACATGAATCCATATTTTTTCTTGGCTGATTCAGCTCGGTTTCTGCTGAAGCGACATACAACCGAATGCAGGTGCTTTTGAAAGGTTCACAAAGTGTGTAGATTTTTGACCTCACAACCTGTTGCATTATAGGTGCACATAGTTTTTTCAAGAGATCCAAAGCTCTACCGCAAAGAAACTAAGAAAGAGACTCTTTCAAGCGCAATTCAAAGAGTTCCTTTAAACTCCAAAAGATCCGACAGTGGTTCTGAAACGGATGTGTTCTTCCTGAAACAGTAGTTTCCTTTAAAGGTTCTCCAAATACTTCTTTCCTTGTAATTAGGTGCAACGGAAAGTCCTCCAACAACATCATATACATTTTGACTAGATGATTTCCCCACAGGATATAGGGATTTCGGGATTTCCCATTGGAAAACTTACAACAAATCCCCAAAAAAACCAACAAAGATCTCCAAAATTTTCCGCGCCCTGTCCCATATTTTCCCATATTTTTTCATTGTTAGCCATGCTTGAGGTCTTAGCTGCGCTTTTGCCCCTGTGCTGCTTGCCATACGCACGCAGCATCCTTCGTGGCCAGACGCAGGACGGGCGTCACTGGATGTCACTGGAGCAGTGGGTTGGGAGGCGTCCTTAGGCGTCCTTCATTCTCCTGTGATGAGTTGAACCGATGGAACTTTAGACACTGACAGTCCTCACATCTGGCAGTCCTACCCCTGTGCAGAACTTGACGCATTGACAGCGGATTTCTTTGGGTGTTCCGTGATATGGAGAATCGTCAGTAACGACTCAGACTGCAGAGCACGTGAAAGTGCCATTGTAGAATATCCCAACATGTCCCAACATGTCCCAACCTTGCTGCCAGATGTTTTCTTCCTCGGAAATAAAGATAAACAAAGGACTCTATCAAGTCCAGGACAGGCAAACTGAGGTGAGAAACAAAGCACAAACCACACATCCCACCTCCCCGAGGATTGGGTCGTCGGACTGCTCCTCGCTTGGGGTAAGGTGGGGGCAAATGCTTGGCCTTGGCCGCCTTGGCCCATCACCCGCGCCCATGTATTGGTACTCATTGTTTTGGGTCCCCATTGCCCAGTTCATCAATGTACATGCGTATCATTCATGTTTTTGGCATGCTAGACAACATATCTCTGCAATCTCGCTTCAAGAGACATTCGGAAGTGTCCCACATCGCTTTGTCATGCTTTGTCCAAAAATTGGTTTAGAGAATTAGGTTCCTCACGAATTGCGATCATTTTCAGGATTTGAACAAACCATTTCTCAAGAATTCCACACAAGTTTCATCAGGAAACAGCAAGAGCTTTCCCCTTCCAGGTGGCGACCTGCTCCTTGCAACTGAGTCTGCCATGAGGCTTTCGGCAGCTTCACTGGATTTTGGAAGGAAACACCGTGTTGAAAAGTGATGTGCCATTGATTAGGTTTTGGAGCTTCAAATTCCCTCTCACGGTGTAGTTCATGGATCCACCTCGGGAATTCAGTAGGGATGTCTTTGGGTCTACCATGAGGATCTGAATTATGAATCAGAATTCAGATCTAGGACCATGGCAGATGCCCAGGGTGACAGGGGTCGGCTATGACATCTCTCTGTGGGCGGTTTGATAGCCCCTTTGGTAGCTGGCAACCCATCATCTCATGAGTCTTGATTTGAAGGAACCCAGGAACACAAACAATTGCTTGAATTGAATTGTACAAACATGTTTTGGTTGAACCATCTGATTTTTCATGGACAAATACAGTGGTACATACCATAGACAAGTATATTAGTATGTTTACACCATGTATATGTGGATTTCGGATGAATTCGGATGAATTCGGTATAGCTGTACACAGACAGACCATTACATTTTGTGTTATCGCACACGTGTAGTCTTGAACATCTGGCGCCATCATGGCAGGCATCTGAGCGCAGCTGAGTCTGCTGTGGGATGATTCATCGATGCCGCAACCCCAACGCCAGGTATGGGACCGAGTCAGAGCCAGACATTGAAGTAATACAAATTGGATAAATTGGATAAATTGATGAAATTTGCTGATGAACTGGCAATGGACAACCACAACCCCTCCCATTTAGAAAGGATTTCTGGATTTCCCATTAAGACCTCCATTTGGATGGGATATCTATTGGAAAATGATCAACTGCTGATGAACTGCGACGGCAGCAGTGGATCATCCCATCGCGCGGTCAGCCGTGGGACCTCATCTGTGGAGAAATGGCTTGTTTTTCACCGATTGATCTATTCCAATAGCCATTCCACTAGCTATTCCAAAAGCTCATACAAAAACCTATTCCCACCTCAAGTCGCGAGTTCTCACTCTGCTTGATGGGATCCATGGTTCCAAGAATTGGAAGAAACAAAATTATGAAACTATGAAGCGTGATTTTTTGAAACAAACTGAGTACTGAATCTTTGCAAGGATTGTGAAAAGTTCGACATTGCACACGGATTGCGTGGATCTCTGGCAACGGAAATGGCCATTTCGGGCTTGCTCAGAAACGACTCCGCGACAGGTTTCCATGGGATGAACACAGAGAGACTTCCATAGCCACAGAGGAAGTATCAAACCCACGATGATTCGATGGATTGAAATCTGAAACCGCGGTTTTCACCTGGAAAAATGGGGGTTTGTTTCCCATGATCCAATTCTCGGACACGATCAACAATGTAGGCTCTCTCTCTCTCTATATGTAGATACATATATAGAGGATATCAGAAGTGAATCAGAACGCAACATGTAGCCCTACCAGGATGTACTATGACAACAACCCACCAACCAACCTACCCAGACTGCACTCGTGGTCTGTGAAGCCCATGGCCAACGCTACCTTCACAGGAAGGGCCACCGAAGCAAAGCGTGAAGCAAAAAAGCTGCCTTTGGCGAAGATCACATCCCGTAAGGGTTTCCATAAGTAGTGGTACCCCTAAAATCATCAATTTTAAGAGGATTGTCCATTATAAACCATCCATTGTGGGTACCCCCATTTATGGAAACTCCAATTTTTAATGGGGATGCAACTGGGTCAGATCTAGTGGGATATCATGGGATATAATGAGATACAATGAGATTTGTACACCTGAAGCACCTAACCCCTAAACACCGAACAGACGGGGATATTTTAGGGGATATGCAATGGGATATTTCATTTCCCAACAATTCATGATTTCTGGGGTTCGAAAAACTCAGTAGGAAGAATCAACCATACTAACCAACCAGATTGTGTGATCACAGATGGGATATACCCCTTGGTAATCAAACGTGGCAATGCAAAACCCTATAAACGTCTATAAATGGAGGTGTGTTTTCAATGGGAACATCATCTACAAACGGGAGATTTTCCGTTGCCACGTTTGATCGCCGGAGGGTAATGAATGGTGACACAACGACATGATCCAACATGAAGATTCTGGGGTAACAGATGGATTTGTCTGAGAATAGACCTCCAAAACTCGATAGTTTGCGATAATTGAATTAATATTGCCACTTGAGGGTATCCGCCATTTTCAGATAAACTCAATATGGATTGCTCAGAAAATTGTTGGAAGATCATTCTTGTACATTGCATGTTGTGTTAGAGGTGTTCTTGAGGCTTGAATCGAAGAAACATTTCGTAAAAATAAGTTCAGGCTTGATAAGGGGCAAGCGGCAAGACTTAGCAACCACAACCATTAGACTCATTGGACCTCAACTAAGCCATTTGGGGCTTGTATTTCGCCAACGATTTGCGGTTCTTTGTGGATGGCTCAAACCTGGAAAAAAGCTGCACGAATTCAGATCTCCAATTTGGACCATGACCATGTCGACCATGACTATGACTAGGCCTACTGCAAAAAATGATGCGCAACATCATGACATCATCTGACCTTTTTCTTGTGGCCCTCATCGCAAAGTCTACAGGCCAAAACCCGAGAGTTTTGAAAACCGTTTGGCAGCGAAAACTCAGGAACATTTCACGATCTCCCAAGATAGCACATTGGGATCCCAGCCAATGTTCTTTTCCCACTGGTTGTTTTTTTCCAAGGGTTCTCCTCATTCAAAAACCAATAGGTAGATGGATGATGATAGAATACAACATCATATAGAATTGGATTTATCATCTGTCACATACCAAATCAGCCCTGATTAGAGTATATCGTTTTTTCCTAAAAGAACAATATTTGTGCAACATAGAAGATATTGGATTTTCGAAAGATTTGTCCTGACAAATTTATTTGATTGGAAAAACATGTGTTTTTCCAGCCATCTGTCTTATTTGTGTTTCTATTTGGAAATCACCGAGATGTGCCATGGGTGGTTCTTGTAGTGTCCTGAGCACAGCCGAGTCAGGGCTGCTCAGTTTTTTGTTTATTTTTTTCCGGGTCAAAGGTGTGCGTAATATATACACAGCATTGCTATGTATATGTATATATATATATACACATTATCTATATATATATATACACACTATATCTATATTATTATTATATACTATATTGTATATTTATTTTCACATGTATGTATATATAATATACGCATCTTATTTCACATTTCACATCGTATATGTAATATACACATATAATTACATATTGGTATATTAACTAATGTGTGCATAAGATGCTGTTTATATGTCCATTGTTTGTTTTGGATACTTGCAGAGTATTTTAAATGACTTCCACTTCCAGCCAGGTTTGATGGATATGTTGACGTACATCCCACCGTGTAAAATGTGTTCGCGTGGTGGAACCCCCTATTGATACACGAAGGTCCAGAAAAAAAGTGAGGGTTGGAGTTAGCAAAGCATCCAGAAAGGGTTCTCGAAACGTATATCATCATCATGAAGATTAGGGCGGAATCTCAGCCGCTTCCACCTTCTGGATTTCTTCTTGGGACTGTCCAATGTGAGATAGACTGTGCTAGACTATACCCAGTCACCAACCGTCCATGGATCCTTCTTCCATTATATCTATATGTATATATCATGACAGTTTGGTGGTTTTGGTTTCACTGAAATATTTCATGTAAACACCGTCTCCCAGGATGATTCGATAAGGCACATTGCCTGAGATGGATTTGGCTTGTGGCTCAACCGCCAAGATCTAAGGTGCCGGCGCTGCATCAACGCAGATGCCGCTGCAGTTCCGGTGGTCAATGCCAGGTGGGAACTTTTTTTTAACGGTGGGAGATTTCACTAAGAATCAGAATGATCTAATCCCCATCTTTCGTGGGAACATTCCATATTTTCATAATATATTTCACCCTTTTCGGATAAGTTCTGCGAAGCATCGCCTGACATGCTGTTGACATAGTGGTTGGTCACTCCAAAAGGTCCAAAATGTGATCTTGATGTCAAGGCAATGTCTGGATGCGGAAACCAGTGATGTTCCATGACTATTTCTTCTTGGTATTTTCCATGTGAGTAGGTAATGATTTTTTTGTTTTGAGATGGGTCAAGTTTCACGATCTGTTGAAAGTGATGGCCGCAATCCCTCCGATTTCAGGGAAAGATATAGCACTGACTTATCACCCAAGTCGACTCCATATGGTTCCATTCTATTCTGTAACATCATTCCAACCCAAAATAATGACTTACCCCGAAACAAGTCCACCAGATCAGAACTTCAATCCCATATTCAATCCCCTGAAATCTCCAAATCGTGACCAGATCGTTTGGCGATTTTGGAGCCATAGGTCGAGGTTTGGAACCAAGAATTTCCAGCGATGAGCCAGGCTTCTGGATGCCGCACGACTGGGTCAGCTAGAGGTGCTGAGCATGGACACATAAGGACAGCAGTATGATTGTTTGTAAATGGATTTTCAATGATGTTTAGATTCTGCTTGGAATTTCCAGGTTCTTTTGTATATCGCAACCGTTGCCGTTTTGCCAAGACAACACGTTTGGTTCATCCGCAGCCCTAATGGCTCAGCTTGTTGGGTGCATTTTGGGTCGAATTTCTGTCACGAAAGACTTGAAGTATCCTGAAGTTCAGCTCCGCAGTTTTGAAGGTGTATCGAATCAAAGAAAAAATCAACAACTTGCCGGACTTTCGTGGACTTTGACAATTGTAGGATTTGTTTTTTTTCAGTGGGATTTTGGCAGTTTCCCAGTGTTCCAGTGAACAGAATCTTTGTTTCCCTTTACGCCATGAACGATCGTTTGGATGGTCTGATTGGTGGCTCGACCTTGTTGGGCATCGGGGCCTGGGATAGCAGGACAAGTCGCCAATGTTTGCCATGAGGATTGTGCTGACTCAGCAACAATGACATTTTTGCAGGGTATCTAAGTTTCACCACGAATGATCATGAATGATCATGGATCATTGAATCATTGAGTCATCATACCATCATGATTATCAATTATCATTCTAAACATCCCATTTGTAATTGGGGAGATTGATGATCTCACCATTTTTATGTATCCCTACGAGGCCGTCCCGCCATGGAGCAAATGGTCAACGCTGCCTGGCGAGCAACGTCTCATGCGGATGTGAAACTAATGGCACACCCTCAAAAGATCTCGAAATATCTATAGATACATATAATAATATAGATAATAATCATAATGACATTTAATGAACATATATGAACATTTGGGGGAAACATCATGAACAATTCCCACCCTGAAAACACTCTTGGGCATCTTTTTGTGGATGGCTATTTGATGGCTATATGTTCTAAGAACTGTTGATACTTCCAGAGATGCTTCACCTTCCACCATGGCGTTGATGGTTGGTGGAGGGGCTATGCGGAATATGAATTTGGGATCACAAATTTATGAACACCAATTGCAATTCGTATGAAAACCAACCATGAAAAGTTGCATATTTTCCTATTTCAATTTTCCAGTTTACAAACATTAACAAACCGATATAAACCATGTATATAATATCCCCCATATATTGGTGAAACAATTGAGTATCCACAACAGCAGCCGTAGCAGGTCTCAGATTATGTGCCTCCGCAGATCAACGAGAAAAACTTGTGGCTGCTGGGAGTTGCCAACTCAGTGCCTTTGGGTTTGGAGGGTATATTGACGTCCATAGTAAATGATAGCAATGATGTAGGCATCCCCCAAAAAAGATGCCAAAACGCGAATTATCACTATGTCAGTAGGTATTGTGTTTTTGTTTTTGGTGAGAACGGACAACATAACATGACATAACTATACGTGTTCTTCTTGTCAATTTTCGAGTTCGACTTTGGCCGAGGGCATGGCGCCCAGAAACTGGAAAGCCATCCACGGGTATTCCGCAAAATCCCATCTACCAAGTTTGGGATATACCGTGACCCCATTTCCGGGCGTTGAACCATCTGATTTTGTTTTGGGAAAAACGAAGTGGCCGAGGTGCTTTTGGCCGTCTTCGGTACCCTAGTGGGGACCATCGGCAAGCAAATGATCAGAAGATCTGAAATGTACAAGCAGGACCAGCCATGTCACGACTCGTTTGCTTGATGCCGAACAAAAAGTAACACGCAAAAAGATAGAAATTAACATCTCCCTAAAATATATTGATATATCACTTTTCTATCTTCTTCGGGTTTACTGTACTGTACATGCTGTAACGCAACATACTTGACTTACTGTACCCTTTTCGCTTTCTCAACGGCTTGTGCCTGCTCATGACTTCCCTTCAGGACCGAAGAGAGCGAGAAAGTTCCATTATGTTCTCGGTAGGTGTTAGCCTCAACTGCTGCGGAGTTGCAAGTCCCGAATGTCGGGACCATTGTTGATCCACCAGAAATCCACCCATGAGTCGCTATTTTCTCATATTGGTTGCATGTTTGGGTTATATCTCCCCCGTTTTTGTTGATGAACTATTCTTATAGTTGGTATTTTTGGGCTTCTTTGTCATGTGAAATCACCAAGGCTACAAGGACGCCACTTCTTTGTGAATCCTCAAGGTCTTCTGACAAACATCCCTAAAGTGTTCATCATTTTGCCCCATTTTAATGCTTTGTATCTACATAATATATCATAATATACTTCTCTGGATGAGTCACAAAAACGACCTCACGTCGGGGCGTCACTAAATTGCGGCGACGGGATTTCACCCCAAATGGCCCAGCATTGCAGAATTCTCATACCTTTATTAGAGCACCCCCCAAGTTCAGATATAAACAGCAGAAAATCCAATTTCAAACTTGGTGGAAAAAAATCTAACATCAATCATTTTCTGAATATTTCCCCATATCATATTTTTTTCCAGTTGCACCACCATAGTCACTATACCATTCAGAAAATACGGAAACAAAACATGAAAAAAACCTCCGAATCCTTCGAAACTCCTGGCGCTTCCGAGGTCTGGCGCTGCAGGTGGCGCTGAATCCTCTCTGTGACCTGGCGGGCTACGCCCTGGCGCCTGCCTCGGTCATTGCTCCGGTGACCGGGATGGACATCGCCCGGTGGCCCAAACGGCGCAACTGGCGTGGTGGTGGGGGTGGACAGAAATGTGGGAAATGTGGAGGTTTTGGCCCAGAAAATTGCCATCAATTCGTAATATACCATAATATGTCTCTATTTTTATCCATAGTTCCTCTGAACAAAAATCCATACTTTGGAGTAAACCATGATGACAATCGGACGAAAACGATGATTTTTTCCAGCCATCTCGGGACCGTGGCCATGCAGATTGCAACACATTTTTGTACATGCAAGTAGGGGTTGAGGGGAAGAAAACAAGCCACAAATCTGGGAAAAGGAAGGACTCGGAATGAGTTATGTGGCTTCAATGGCGGTTGAAGCCTGACTTTGCAAGTCAGATTTTTTTCAACCCATCCAAATCTACCTGGGTAAGGCACTTTCTTTTCTTTTTTCTTCCATAGTGTTAACCAGCCGCGATCATCCCCAGGTCTCATGTTTTGGACTCCAAAAATGCTGCATGATGATAAAATTGTATCATGAATCAGGTCTGGAACACCGTGATCGCACCGCACCGCTCTTAGTTCCTATCCGAAAAAGCGATGATAAGCTGTTCACCAACTCGGGCAGGCAGAATCTCGAGATCATGCGCGGCAGATGTTGAGGTGAAACAAGACATGCTATGTAGTACATATTTGAATCCACAAAGTGCCGTGTGAATGGTGCGGGCGCCCCAGGTGTTCGCTCAACGAGACCTTGACTTCTCGGCGGCTTTTGAGCACCACCATCATCTTCTTTGCGGCCACCGCATCAGCTGCGTGGTAAAGTTGGGCGCAGTTTTCTGTTGAATTTGGCTCAAACTCCATTGGATTGCGCCATGATTTTTTGTCAAGTTTATTGGTATCCACTGTTTTTTTGGCAGATCCACTAGCACTTTCTGTGCATTGGTACCTTCCTCTACCCTCAGGTTCTCTTTCGGCAGATCAACGAGGTCTGTGGGCTGAAACCGCTACTGGCACCGGGGGTGGACGAGTTTGTCCATGAAAAAACTTAAAGCGGGTTATGATCCCCAATTGCCACGAAAGACTGGTTTAGAAGATGATTCCCGAAACCACTGAATGACATACTGAAAACATAGTGTACCCCATTTTCGGACGCACTTATCCATCAACCAGCAAACTAAAAACTTGTTTCATTCCGCAAAGATTGGGATCTAATCTAACTGCAACTGGTTCAGCCAGAAATTCGTTGGAATTCACCACCAGGTGCAATGGACGGCCGAATATGTGGAGATGGTCCTGTGGCAGAACCGCACCATGCTGTATGCTATCTGCTTCCTTGCTTGGCTCGAAGCTGAGGAAGCCGCATGCCATGAGATCCAGGGAAGAAGTGAAACTGATGATACTGATAACGATGAATAACTCGACAACTAACGCCTCAAAAACAGCAGATCTCACGACTGATCCATAGATTTGCACATGATTGCGCCAAGCTCCCGCTAGGTATTTGTGGAACGTGGTGGCGCCGTCCTTAGCAACAACCCTGGTGTGCCTGGCAGGTGCAACCTGGTGCAACACAAAATGTCGCAGCTGTAGTTTGTCAATCTTGGCGGAATCGGATAGTAGTTGAGTTCACCAGCAATGGTGAATCTTTCTTGAGGAGATCACAGGATAGGAACTTCAACACTCTTGGGCCAAGCTTCAGATGTTTTGTGCACTATTGAAACGCCACAAGTTAGATTAACATATGTCAATTACCTCTGATTCACAAAACTTTTTCCGGGATGAACATCCATAAAGAACAGCTATCTAGATGTGAAATCCATGGTCTTCCCAGGGTTTTGACACCCACAGGTCCAGATGAGATTCGAAAAAGGTTCGCCAATTCGTGGTTTCTCTTTGGGCGCCACTGCTGGCACATTGGCTGGCGACCCGGCAGATCCCGGCAGACAGGGACACACCCCATAAAGACGAAGGGTATTTACATTTTCATACTCTATATATATATATATACATATATATATATATATATGTATAGAGGTATATTCAGTATATGTGTTAATACCTATCAATACATGTTAATACTTTTTTCAGTTTGCATCCCAACATCTCATCCCATTGATTCATGGTGGTCTTTGCGGATATCCATGTGAAACCAACATACTGCCACTCCTTGGTTTTTGTCATTTTTTTCTTCACCTATCTCCATGTTCAAATCTGAACAGCCCGAGGTTAATCCATTTCACAGCATCAACCCCCAAATCATCCCGTTACACCTGACGAAGAAAAGTCAAAAACTCACCATTTTGTCCGATTTTTTCTCGCCGAAGTTCTCCAGGAAACATGTGGTGCACCAAAATCACCGCGGTGCTGTTGGAGCAGTGCATGTCGGGCCACTGCGATGCCTGGGGCCATTGGGTCTCCTGGATTTGCCTCTTTGGTGCAGTCTTCTTTGCCACCAGTGCCTGGGACCAGCGATGTTCCACACCGGAGGGTCAGTTTGGAACATGAAACAACCCCAACTTTTTGAGAAGTCTTGGATAATTTTTTGGAGAGGTGAAACAGACACCAAAAAAACATGTTTGAAAGAGTTCGAAGATCTGCAGACATCGAAACCCTCGATTTTATCACAGAGTTCAGACGTACTTGCATGATATCCTCGATTTTTACCCTGCAACTGGGCCAAGGTGGTCTTTGCGTTGTTGTCGTCAGTTGTCATTTCTTGTCATTTCTTGTCATTTCTTGTCATTTTTATGTGATGTGAGGTAACCTGTACTATATCTCCAGAGGAATGCAGCAACACGAAGCTCTCTTCATGGTCACTGTTTGAGCCTCAGCCGATCTCCGCTTCTGGCGGCTGCTGTGTGGCCTCTCAGCTGAGGTGTACATGGGCGCCAACATCACTACGAATAGCCCGGGGCGCCCATTTTTTTGCTGAACTGACTTGACTTGACTTCCTTTGAGCAACTTTGTTCAATATGCCATTTCAATATATATTTCAATATATTTCAATTTCCGTCAACTTCCCCTTGATTGTGGAGGCTTCCCGACTGAGGAACTGAATCCAGTGGCTTGCGCACCATGAGCGAGCCCCAAAATGTGATGTTGTTAGGTCAAAATGCCGAATTCTCTTCGTTGAGAACTTGACCAACAAAAAGACCATTCGTGGCTTCATCCAAAGTGAGGTCTCTCTGCCATTGTGGTCTTGGGAGAAATGGATGATGCGCCTTGGTGGAAGTTGGCAGGCTATACCTTCTGCATCCTGATGATGATGGCCGGATGCCCCAGTGCCGCCGTGCCCCGCACCGGACATGTCGTGATGTGGTGATGTGGAAGTGATTCCAAATGATTCCAAAAGTATCCATCCAAAAGTTCTTGTTTTCAAGCGCTGGCAACATCGACATTTTGCATTTGGATGGGCATTGATGGGTGCATGATGGAGAGGGTCGAGCCATGGAGTCAATCAGCGTGAGGTCGGGATGGCTTTGTTGACTTCTGGCGAGAAGGTTTGTTTTTTTTTTGATTTCTGGGGATGGTCATGCTTGGAGACTTCAGACACCATGCCATTTTACAATTTTTTTTGTTGTGGATTTTGTGCTGATTTTGCTGGGGAACTCAAATGAAGAGGCCCTACATGCTGTTTGCGGCGTGACCATCTAGAAATCTTCAATAGTCAAGATTTTACCATTTTACCATCCAAACTTGGGAGGATTGTAATCCATCATAGGGGTTTAACATGGGTTAAACAATGAATACTAGATATGCCTCTTGCCATGGGGATACCATGGGAGAACAGAACTCGCCACCGGCATGTCATTAGCAGGACTTAGAAGCCCGGGATTTGGAGGTTCGCGCTCCTTGTGGCGTCTTAGCCGAGGTGTGGATGGTTTGGTGCCACCCACAGAACCCAAGCTGTGCCCAATGACTCAAATCATTTCGTTGTACCCATCCCTAAAAAGCCCTAAGCATCCCACATGTGTTAGGTTTATATATTCATTCATGCAACATCATTTCAGCTGTTGTTTTGTCAATCCATCATGAGGACGGGTGGGGTCAGGTGAAAATCATATTTATATGCCAGAAGAAATGGTTGTTATAATCAAGAAGAAACGAACGCACCTCTTCATTGTCACAGCCATGCTCATCATCATCCTCCAAACCTCCAAGCCATATATATTGGAGAACCATAGATGTCCTTTTCCCACTGCTTGGTTGATTAGTGGAGGACCCCCATTCAACACTAGGGAAATGATCTGAAATGATCATAGATGGAGACAAATGGTATACCAAACAAACCCAAACCTGTTTTTTGCTACTGATTTTTGTCAACTCCTTTGATTTTTTTCAGTGCCTGCGATTGATCAGGGTCCAATCTCTTCAACACACACCTCCTCCGTTCAGCTTCGTACCATCAGGCGACGGGGAAGATGGGGGTGCAGCTTGAGATTCTTTGTATAACCGGAAAAAATGTACGGTGGATACAGTGGTAATACTAACCCAGACATAGAGGTTGTGTATGTGTGTATATATACATACATGATAGATGTGCAAAAGATACAGTTAGCATACGTATATATATATATATATAAAAGTTATATATATATATATGTATGTGAGGTTCAAACTTAGCATCTTTGTGTGATGGGATTCCTGAAAGTGGGAATTCTTGAAGCAACCGTAAGAACTTGTCCGCCATGGGTTCAGGTTTTGAACAAGTAACAAAAGAAACCAAGAACAAGTCAGTCAAAAGTCATTGGTTTTTGGACTGTCAGTTGACCATGGACCTCTATTTGTAAATGAAGACAAGGAATTTGACTGGCAAAAACAGTGACCGTAATACATCTTTTCCAGCAGCTTTGCAAGCTTATCCACTGTCCTGTTGATCACTTCTCCTTAGTTTTGGTTGAGTCCCATTTCTTCGTTGAAGACCCATTCCTACCGCAGGTGCAATGAAGGAATCTGAGGTGATTCTGGACCAATTCGATGCAGGGAAGCGATGCCTCCAAAATCGATGCCTCAAATCTTAGCTTTCGAGAAAAAACCATTTAGAACATCCCAATTTTGACTAACGTTTTGAACACATCAGTTGTATTTGATATCATTTGATCCTGGTTTCAAATGGTCCTTGAGTTTTCAACCTTGAAAAAAGGGAGTTGTGAGGCAATCGAATGTCTTTTTTCCGTGCAGATCTTTCGGTGGCCGCCGCCGACAGTTCGAGTGGCGCAACGGTTTTTTTGGGACAGTTCTTCTGAAGGCACATTAGATCATCGGGTGGATTCTTGGATCCCAAATGGTTGATATGGTTGGAAATGCAGTGAAAAGAACAGAACAAGCAATTGCTTGGGTTGGACTGGTGTTTAGCAAAAAACCTGGCGTTGAAATCTCATGATGGACGTCCCCATGCTAAAGCATGTGGGTCCTTCGATGATGCAGCAGGGAGCGTGACATCTCACTACTTGGACGATATATCCACGTTGGTTTGCTGGTAAAAGACCTTAATTCTTGCTGGTTTGATGGCATTTACTGGCTATTCACCCATGATGAAAGGGAGCAATTTTCATTTGTTAGAATATGCACTGTGCAGGTACTGCAGATGTTGAGGTATTTCCCAATTGTTTCATGCTTGTAGCTGCATGAGTATGAGTATCTGCAGACATGTTTGGTCAACTCAGAACTCAGGTCTCTGAGGGACTAGACTTGTTGCAAGCTTAGGATTTGCTTCCCTTCGGACACATTCGAAGAACCCCTTATGTTTGGAGGCAAGACCATGGTCTTCCTTTAGAGCTTGAAAATCAACTACCAGAATTGGATTCAAGGCAAGAACATGCAGGAAATCTGTGGAAATCTTAGATGATAAATCCATGTAAAACCCATTTACTGCACATGTTTTCCTCAAATTTAGCAACTGAACAACCCAGCTGCGCTCCCTGCCCAGCTGCTGTCTTGCCCGGCTGGCCGAAGCTTGCTTGGCAATCTGCGAAAATCCACTGGGCCACAATTCCCTATGGAAAACCAAGGAAACTCATTCGTTTCATCACCTTTTTTGTGGAAACCATGGTTCCGAAAAGGTTGAAATATAAGGGTTCCGGTCAATTACCTTGAATGTATTTTGGAACATTGTTGATGAAAACGATCGAACATCAACATCTATTATTCATGAAACATCATGTTTTCTCCTTAATTTTGCTTGAAGCGATGCTCATTGTGGAATGATGCTATGCCAATGCCAGGAAAATCATCACCCAGATCATCTGGTCTAACTATTGACGATCTCTTTTCATATGTCACCAATTACTTATTTGGGCCACTCTTGATGGAAGCGCAGATGGCACAGAAGTCTGACAGTGACGCTGACCGTTGGATTTATGTCTTCACAAAAGTGCCTCCTGAAGCACAAAAAGGTCCGTGGTCTCTGACTTGATGAGTAGACGTGGCCAGCAATGGCCAGCAATTGGCAGCAGGTCACCAGCGGATGTTTGGAGGAGAGTTCATCAACAAGTCTCAGGGATTTTCAAGTAAATTAAGTGAATTGTTGATTTCCAAGTAGAATGTCCAAGTACATTGTGGGCACATGTTGCCATCATCCGAGCTGGCGGTTGATCCTTGATTTTTGAGAGGCTTTGGAGAGATCTGTGAAGGAAGGAGGAAGCACTCAGCTCAGGGACATGGGGTAACTCAAGTGCCCATCTTTTCTAGAGAGGAAGTCTCAGATCAGTCATTTTCACTGGTGATTCCGGGGGAAGGAACCCATAAACAAATCCGCTATTTATGAGGTTGTTTCTAGAGATAGGGAAGGTTTCACCCATACAAGGTTGTTTCAGAGATGGGGCCCAAAAATCCACGGTTTAGAATTTCGTGCATCATTTTTTCGCACATTTTGGACATTGAAATTGTTAAATGGCCAAGCCATATCGTTTTGGTGGATGTCCCCAACCCAAGCGGGTCTTGGATCTCTTGGGATGCCGATCCTGAGATGTCAATGCCGCGGATGGCCACGGATGGACGGCGTTGGGATGCTCAATGAAAGACCTGGAACTGAAACTGACTGCGTTCCGCCTGAAACTGGTTTGGTGCTCAAAAATGACGATCCCAATTTTGTGGGTCCGGGATTTTTTTTCCACGGAATGGCTGAATTGCCAAATGCATCTTTATCCCTAAGGATCCAATCTCGTGATATTCGATATTCTGACAGTATTCTGACAATATGATTTGGGGTTCCACAGTTCCATGAAGCAGTTCCAACCTCAGGCCCTAAACTGTCAGGATCTCATGGGATTCGTAGAACCGGCTTCTGCAAGGCTCCACTACACTTCGGCATCGGGGCAACTTGAGGCGGGACGCAGGACCCAAATCCGTGGCCATTTTGATGGGGAAAATGGGAAAATGGCGAACGATGGGAATTTGGGGGGTACTCTGTTGCCCCATGAAAAAACCGTTGCTATGACCTGCTTCCTTTGCCCATGTTCCGTCCTGGAATGGGCAGTGCTGAAAAAATCAGGACTTTGTAGTTTTTAGATCTGTTGAAAAGTTTAAATCAGTATAGACTAGAAATTCCTGGAAGTTAGTTCAGTTAGTTGGGCATTTCTTGAAACTTCAAATTTTCTGCTGGAAACTCATCCCATCGTGCGACCTCCTGAACCGGCCTCACCTGCAATGACCGAGGCGTGTCAATATCTGCTCCGAAATAACAGCGACGTCAACAGCACCCTGAACGACTTCAGCACTCCATTGATGCTGGCAGTTGAGGAGGTTGGATTTGATTTTCTGAATTCAAAAACCATCTCTTCTCACTTCTTAAGTTGATGTTTTTTGAGTATCCTACCAAATAGTTGATACTGTTCTTACTCATCAACTATGAGCTATGTTCAGCATCTACCATATTGAACCTAATATTGTAGGTATAGTATATTATAGAAGTGGTACAACATATGAATCATATTGACATATTCTATTCTGATCTACTCGTAGCAATATCTATCCATGGTTTCTTGGCACGTCTGAACTTGGCTGCCCAGGGCCACTTGGACGTAGCGAGATTGCTGCTGGACAAAGGCGCCCTGCCCTGGTGCAAGGTGCGATGGAGAGATGGGAATTGGGAGAGGAGAAATGTGGGAAACGTATTTCGAGAGTGGAAAAGCGATAGCTTTGAGCAACAAACATATTTCGAGATATTTGTCTGCAGTGGCTTTGTACTCAGATCCCATTGGGATCCGCGGCCATGAAGTTTTCAAACAAGGAAAACTCTGAATCTTTCATCAATGGTTTGGCTTATTGACGGAAGTTTTACAGGACACCGTTCTTTTTTCATCTTTTGTCCCTCCAAATTGATTAGGGTTTCAACCGTCAATTTTCCTTGCATTCTGGGATTCCAGGGTTTGCCAACAGCTCCTGATGCCAAGGATGAGACTGGGTTCACAGCCAAGGAGCCGAGAATGGAGCCGAGCAAAGGTCAACATTTGGGTCCAGGAATTAGGTGTGCCTCAATCTATGACCATTCAAGGTTGGGGAAATGTTCTCATTACCCGCATTGAATTTTGGGGTATCCGATTTTTGCCAATGATGGGCATTGATCATTTTGGGATATCCATTAATTACCCATTGATATTTGGAATATCATCTAATATTGATGATCCAAGAGCACTCGATGTTTTTGCCCATCAACCCAGTCCGCAGGATCGCTGTGACAAGAGCATCCAAGGGGAACTGATACAGATTCTATTGGCTTCGGGTCATCGGGTCCGCGACTCAATGTGTTGAACATCAATGGGTTTCCCACCCTTCACAACGCATTTCAACACCCCCCAGAAACATCCAGGAACCAAGGTTTATTTGTGGGGGATAAAAACAGAATGAGGGTGTCCAACAGGATCAGGCCAGAAGGTCAGGTCGTTTCTCATGTGGTGATCGTCGATCACCTTTTATCCAAACATTCAAAAGGATGGCCCATTCTAGGGCAAAACACGTTTTTGGTGACCCGGTTCACACTGGTGGTTAGGAGGAATCTGACGAGCTGCTACGGGTATCCGCCATATTCCCGATAAACTATTATAAGATGGGAAGATATGGGAAGCAAAAGAGCTACTAAGAGCCCACTCAACCCCATGATAGAGTTTGTTTTTTTTTCTGTTGCCGAACAAAAAAATCGAATTTTCACTTCGAGCTGAGGTAGAAAGTCCCGTGAGAGTTTGAGATTGGCTCAAGCACATTGCATGACATGACTCACATTGGCAGATCCTCCGAGGTGGTGGGGTGATAATCCTTGGGGTTTGAGGCACCCAACATTCAGAAACATATGGTAATGGGATGTACTGGGAACAATGACAACCTCATTTCCTAAATCCTATGGCACTATGACAATTTGATGGGTAAAACGGTAAAATCATGATAGACCATGATAAACCATGGGGGTTTTAGGGTAGACAACTTTGAGACAACTCAATAGGGAAGTCTTGTGGAGCCGAGTTTCACTGCCAACGACTCAGACCTGGCCGATGAAATTGGAGGGTGAAATTGGGATCCATTTGAAGTTAAGACTGATATGTGGAATGGTTTAGCAACTGTAGCATTATGTATCAGACTATGTTGTATAGTTGTAGGATTTGTAATGCGGTTATAGTAACAGTTGGTAATCTTCAGCGATCTCGCCTACCTTGATTTGTTTGGCACAAGACATGATCAGAGATTTCCGAACTTGCTGAAACAAATAACAACCACGAGACCCTAAAGTCAGGACCTGGTGATGTTTGCTCGGGCGTGCAGGTGAGATGTTCCACATGATGATTCTGTTGATCATTATAATACGGGTATGGGTCCAGTCATTGCGGCACCAGTGGGGCCCACAAGTTTATAGCGATTTTTGGTTCTCAAGACGCATCAGATAGCATCAGTTCTTCATCTGCCAGTTCATGTACACTCGATTCCGCAACTTGGACAGCCACTGAAGTTGGCGGCGCAACCGCGCTGAGAAGGTCGGCGTGAGCCAAAAAGGGAGAACCGGCGCAGCATTGATAGATCTTGATAGTAGTCGTGTAATATCTAGAGCATGATATTTGTTATGCTAATAGAGTTGTTTTGAATATTTGTCCCCAAATAGATGGAACGCGTCGATTTGTGGATTGCCGGTACCTTAGTTTCTTCATTTCAGATCCCCCGCAGCCTTTGCAAGCAGCGAGCAGGTCTGACAGCAACGGCCACTGTCCAGGGATGTTTCCAAGCGATGACAAGACAAAACCACGCCTGCATATTGCATATGCTTGGCAATATGATGCTGAAACATCTTCTGCAGCAATAATCAGCACAAAGAAATTCACGTTGTCCCAGCCTGCTTTCCTTTTTTTATTCCAGAGTAAGCGCAGCGCCGGAACATGCCACATAAGCCAACCACGATATCCGCACCTTTGATGTCGAAATGCAAGTGCACCCTGCTGGAAACATGAGATGAGTGCCCAGGTGCGATTCCAGGGATGCGGCATCCCGCATCCCAAATCCAACAGCTGGGCGTGTCAAAAAATGATGGATTTTACATGATTTTACCGTGATTTACCCATGATTTATGGCTGAAAATGGGAGAACGATGATTTACCAGTGGACATTTCGGCGTACCCTAGTTGAAAAGACAAACCCAGTTGCTGATCGAGTTTCTTTTTTTTGACAAAAGAGACTTGGGCCATAGTTTTCTTGGGACAGGGACGACACATCAAGAATTCGAAAGGTTGTGTGGGGATCATGAAGACAATTCATCCCGCTGATTGTTTGCTTCTCACGTCTTGATTGCTTGGCGGATGAAATGCACATTTTGTTTGGCCGGAGACCTCTTCATGCATCTGTAGTTCTGGGTAGATTAAATTCCAACCTGACCACAACGTCATCGTGATGACCTTCCGGCAATCCGGCAGGTTGGTTTTGGGACATTCAAGTCGACATTTGGACATTTTGTCATTTGATTTTACCATCCGGTGATCGTGCATAGCTCAAAACCTTCACATAGATATGAACATGGTTTGGTTCAGCCAGATGTATCTCGATGATTCCCGCTTTGCTAGTCAACTCCCCATTTTGGATGTCAAAACGGTTGCAGTAAACCATGTAAAATAATGTAAAAACCTTCATTTTGGTTGGTATCCCAGAGTTGACTCAGGGCAACGTGTTCAAGACCACCGCACATTTGATTGGTAAAACCAGCAGTTTCCTGACGATTTTCCCTTATACCAACCTCCAAAAGGATGGGAAAGCCGAATCCTACTCAAAAGAGTGGCAAGTTACTTTTCTATCCTTTTGAGGGTTGCTACAACCCTTGATGAATATTGATGGTCAGAAATCCAGTTGTTCAGGCCACTGGTTCTCGCGAGAGCACCACAGCATGGGCGGGGCTCCGCAGATCTGGTGGTCGCGAGTCATCACGGGATAGTGCGAACCGTTCTGTGGGTATATCAGGATAGATCAGGCGGATATAATGCGATGCACTGGGATATAATGCGGATGTAGTATGCAACTTATGGTCTTTTGATGTCTTTTGAAGATGGGGAGATTGAGGATCAACTTTTGCGGTACCATGTTTTCAGACAAACCCAGATGTAAGCAGGTTATGTAAGCAGGTTTTGAACTTTCGGATATATGATATTGCGCACACTGAAGGAGCGATTCCCGATCCCAAAGTTTGACCAAGAAATGGTGGATGATCGGCTCGAAGAACATTATATCCTCACAGAGAAGCCATGAGAAGCCCCTGGCAACTGAACTTGGTAATAGGAAAACCCAAATCTCTAATGGGAAAATCACCTCTAAATGGATAGAAATGAAATGAGCCATTTTGTATTGACACCTTGGATTAACGGAGGGTACATCCCATGTATTCAAGAAAAAAACCAATTAATTTCAATTAATTTCTCTATGTTCTCTATATTATCCACATATTTTGATGGTCACATCTCCTTCCTATGGAAGTTCCTGTGAAAGCTTCCTTAGGGCTGGACTGGTGCATCCGAGGTATGCCGGCGATACGCCAGTCTCATCAATGGCTTCTGGATGTTGCTGGGGTCTGCCACGGCATGTTTACCATTGTTTACCTATCGAATTCCATTGTATTTCATGAAGATTTACCCTCTGGTAAACTAACATAGCTATGGAAAATAACAATTTTTTATTGGTAAATCAACTATAAAATGGCAATCTTCAATAGCTATGTCGAATTACCAGAGGGTATATTGGAATATATTGAATTGGAAAATCATCAAAGTCCGTGAATTCTGCCTATGTTTCTCCTGGCTTCGAAAAATAGCTTGCCGGTACAAAAACATTGGTAGTGCCTCAATACATACCTCTTTGTTGCCTCAGCAACGCCCAAAACCCTTGGAGGTTGATGCTTAAACATAGCAGGCAATACCGATTGGTTCAATGATAATGGGGTTTTACTTGTACAATGCAGTATTGGAACATATTCAAACCCAATTTGCCAACCAGTAGACTCAGTAGACCGGCATGAATGACATTTTGGACATTTCAATTTATTTTCGTGCTATCCCCATATCTGGTGTCCCATGTACTTTCCCAAACATAGATGCTAGCTAGATGGCGCAGTTCAATCATTGTGATCTTCAAGTCAAAACTGGAAGGTGAATGAACATGACGGGTTCAACCATCTTACATCTATTCAGTCCGCAACATTTTGGAACCAGAAAAATATGATTCGGGTATGGGTAAGTTCACCCTAGTACCCTTCTGTTCACTCCGAAATAGTTTGTGTCTGGCTAAAGTGTAAGCAATCATCCCAAAAACACCCAAAATGTCAGCCAGGTCATTGATTGCATCAGCTACATATCCCCATTGCGCCGGTTGTTGGTTTTTCAAGCACTCATTTTTTCATGGTTACCCTCTGGTAAACTAACATAGCTATGGGAAATCACCATTTTTAAAGGGAAATTCCACTATAAATGGCCATTTTCAATAGCTGCCACATCAGCTTGAGAGAAACGAGCACGGAAACGACCAGGAGCCTTGTCTTTCTGCATGCCATGAGCTTCGTGGTGCAGCTGCAGCAGCAGGTGCAGCGGCACATGTCCCTCGTGGCAGTCGATAGGGTGACCTTCAATTTCAATGGATTATCATCATATTTTGATATATATATATATATACAATTATATACATATATATGTGATATATATATATATGTATATATATATATATTTAAAGCAATTATGTTTTTGTTGTTTAATCAATCATGTTCTTTGATAAACACATGCCAAGTGGCCGCTTGCCTTGGTGGGGTGGAAATAGGTAGACGCTGGTAGCAATGACGGTGTATGGGTTGCCCCCTGAAGCCTTAGTCCGTGGGCTATGGCGAACGATGGCAAAAGATCTGGTTTCAAGCGATTATTTGATAAGCACACGCCAGAGTGGTCTTGCTGTAATAGGATACTTTGCCGCTTAGGTGTGAGGGTCAGATTTGTCAACAGGAAACACAGCCAGGATACAACCATTGCAACCTTTTCCTGGCTATCTTGCTTGTCGTTCAGAAATGAATGGGTCAAATCTTGTAGGACAAAATCTATTTAGATACTCTGGCTATTCTTGATCACAAGCTGTGCTAGGACAGCTTTTTTTTTAAAGTTATTGTTTGATTTCTGGCTGTGTCCAAATCCGCCCGGATTTCAAGTGTTTGGGTCCGCCTCGCAGTGCTGGCTTTGGTCTCAGGATGAAACTGAAACCAGCCACCACCCTAACACCTCAGCGCTGAAGTTAATTGACGTTGTGATGTGGCTTTTAGCTGCTAAGCTTGGCTTTTTGCCAGGGTCATTGGGGATCCTTCAGCCCAAGTCTCAGCTTCCGGAAAATCAGATGGGTGAAGGATTGGAAGTCACACGTTGTCATAGAATAGCAGAATAACAGAATCGCAGAAAACAGAAACACAGAATAACAGAATAGCAGAATATCAAATGAAAACCTCAGACTCATCGAAGGAAGTTTAGAAGTCAAACTTCCGACAATATGGACAGATGGAAAGGCACAGACAGGAAGAAGCTCAGACAGGGAGAAAGTCAGAAGAGAGAAGATCAGACATTCAGAAAGTCAGAAGAGAGAAGATCAGACAGGAGAAAGTCAGAATAGGAAAGTCGCGAAACACTGTGTTTTTCCAATGTTTTGTGGCTCCGAGGGTCGAAAAGTAGGCTCGCTAAAGAGGCGGGTGCGGAGCCATCTGGGCAGATGAGAGATCAAAAATTGCACGCCGTTGTGGCGCAAAACACATTTCGAAGTAAAAAGCGTAAAAAATTGATGGTCTTTTGGAAGTTGAGATGTCAAAAAAGTGCACGCCGTTGTGGCGCGAAGCATATTTCGAAGTAAAAAGCGCCAAAACATTCCATTCTCACAGCATTTTTGGAAGTTGAGATGTCAAAAAAGTGCACGCTGTTGTGGCGCGAAACACATTTCGAAGTAAAAAGCGCCAAAACATTCCATTCTCCCAGCACTTTTGGAAGTTGAGATGTCAAAAAAGTGCACGCGGTTGTGGCGCGAAGCACATTTGGAAGTGAAAAGCCACAACTTTTGGAAGTTGCAATGTCGAAAAAGTGCACGCGGTTGTGGCGCGAAGCAGATTTGGAAGCAAAAAGTGCTAAAAATTGAGGGGTTCGGGCCACTTTTTGACGATTCGATGACGAATCGATGTCTAAAAAGTGCAGGCCGTTGTGGTGCGAAGCACATTTCCAAGTCAAAAGTATTAAAAGCTGAGGGTTTCCGGTCAATTTTTGAAGATTGGATGTGACTACGCCATAACTACAAGTAACAAGCACAAGTACAAGTACAACCACAACCACGCCACAACTACAACTACAACTACATTACCATTACAGCTACCACTACAACTACAACTACACTACCACTACCACTACAACTACCACTACAACTACCACTACAACTGCCACTACCACAACAAGTACCACTCCTGCTCCTCCCATTCTCACTACAACTACAACAACAACAACATGACAATTGCAACTGCAACTACAACTTCCACTACCACTACCATTACCACTACCACTAGCACTACCACTACGACTACGACTACGACTACCACTACAGCTACAACTACAGCTACAACTACAGCTACAACTACAGCAACTACAACTACGACAACAACAACAACAACAACAACAACAACAACAACAACAACAACAACAACAGCGAGAGCCACAACAACAACAACAACAACAACAACAACAACAACAACAACAACAACAACAACCACTACCACTACCACTACCACTACCACTACCACTACCACTACCACTACCACTACCACTACCACTACCACTACCACTACCACTACCACTACCACTACCACTACCACTACCACTACAACAACAACTGCAACTTCAACTGCGACTTCAACTGCATGACAACTACACGACAACGACTACAACAACCATAACTACATTCACAACTACATTTACAACCACAACTACACCTACAACTACAACCACAACTACATCTACAACTACATCTACAGCCACAACTACATCTACAACTACAACCTCAACTACATCTACAACTACATCGACAACGACATGTACAACCACAACTACATCTACAACTACCACGACTACAGCTACAACTGCAACTACCACCACAACCACAACTACAACAACACTACCACTACACGGCGCTGCCTCCAACCACTTGTCGGTCCATCAGTGGGTTCGCTCTGCCATCCCTGATTCACAACAACCAACTTCTCCTATAGTTTGCTATCTTTGAAACTTCCGCCACCGCCTTGTGCGGTACTACTGGTATGACTCATATCATATGTTTGGAGGAACCCCCATGGCTTTGATTGTCCCCATTCCCGCGCAGTTTCTTGATCCGAGGTGAGATGGCAGGAAATGTCTGGCAAGCATATACCCTGGTGATCCGCAGTTGCGTGGCGTGCTTTGTCGAGGCTGGTTTCCATGATCCTCCATGATCTTCCATGGCGGAATTGCAGTGTTTCACACCGTACACACTTGAAACACACACACGCACACATGCATGGCAAGCCATATTGGGGATTTTGTAGCGGCTAATGTCTTTTGTGAGGGATTGCCATAAAGGGATTCATCACTCGTAGAGGCCAAGTTCACAACACTGAATGGATGAGGAATTGAACCACCTGTCCATTCCAGTTCAAAAACGCTTAAGTTTTGGATACCCAGAGGACCTTCATGAGAAACGCCCATTGATTCCATGTTTTTTTTTAATTTCGAGTGATGCCATCCGATTTTTCTGGAAACTTAGGCGGCACAAGTGAGGGTGGACGACGTGCCGGAGATGGACTTTGATGTCTGGGTTTGTTTCGTCCCAGCGTGGCTCGGCAGTGGAAGCTGATGGAACCTGACCACCAGAGACTGTACCAGATGGCTATTTGAACATGGGGAAAAGATGATCTTCAAAACGAAAACATGGGGGTAACTCCGTGATTCTCAGACAAAGCCATCGAGATGCATGGTGCAGTGGGGTCCCTTTGGCTGCAACGAAGTGAGGATCACCTCCTTCTTCTTTTGCTTCACGGCATCCTTGGGTGGATCCCTGAGATCTGGATGGTGGAGCAGAATGAACAGGGCGTTGAAAATTGAGACAACTCAGGGGTTCAGAAAATGGATCTATAATATTCCATTGTATTCCCTTGCATTCTATTCTTTAATATGTTAATAATACTAATCATGTCTATAATGATGTATACTGTATACAGTATATCTATATACGATTCAGTGTCGAGATTATTTGATTCCCTGCACCTTCGACCTATGTCGGCGACCAAGCAGCTCTGGTAGCTCTGCCCCGAGGCATGAACTTGATGCGAAGGCCCATTCCCGGCTTAGCCTTGCTCTACATTGTTTGTTGGGCCCTGAGTTGCTTTTGGAGTTTTTTTTTTGAAAATCCTAAGACAGATGTGTAAGATATTATAAGACATGGGTTTGTAAGATGTGTAAAATATGGGTTTTAACATCCTTTGCCATTCTTTAACCTTCCAATCTTGGATTCTTTCGTTGCTACCATCCGCATTCGTTGGACACCGAGCGTGGACTTTTTGGCACCGGAGCGTCCCATTTCAGGTGCATCCATTCTGGTGGCTTTTCAAGCTGAGTTCCTACAAGCTTTGGCAGAACTGCGATCACTGGAGGTTTGGGGGGGTGATGGGTGCTGCATGAATCGATATGAGCATGTGATGATCTATTTTCTGGCAAACAATACACTTTTAAGATCTTGTAAACGTTTCTTCTCGTTTCTTGGTGCTTCGATGTTCAAACATATGCATTTGCTGGATCCAAGATGAAACTCACCACACCTGTGAAGACATCGAACCATGGACCGCGGTTCAGCTGAGGACCCGCGGATTCAATCGGAGGTCTTCGATTCTGGAAAGCTCTTCAAGGTCTTTGGTGGGGATCTGGAAGGATTTGGAAAGAAATCCTGTTGTGTTTCAATGATGGAGATCCGGCACAGGGACATGGATCAACCAAACCAGGGCTGAATTGAGGATCAAAACATGTCTTGTATCAAACCCACAAGATTGAACCTCCAATAGAGATCTGGATCATTCTGGATCCGATGTCGCCGATGGTCCGAAATCCACCATCCACTATGAAATTGATGATCTTCGGTCCAATGCCGCCAGAAATGGTGCAGGAGGGGTCGAAAGCCTTCGACTATGTCTGGGAAAAGGAAGGCTGCCAGCTGATGGTCCTGATCCCAAGACAGCAATCAAAGGATCTAAACACATGCATAGTACAGCCAGCAATTGGCTAAGATAGGCAAGATCAATACGTGCGATATACAACAAGATATGACAAGGTATGAGAAGATATGACAAGATACAAGATGTACAGTATCCTTCAAAACATTTTGAGTCACCAGATGGGTGTTTCCTGGGGGAACCTGCCCAAATGACCCGACATGGCATCATGGATGACACCGGTCCGAGGGAGATGAATTGAGGCATGGAAAGTAGGGAAGTGGGGAGGGGAATCAGCATAAGCTGCACTAGTTTGAAACAAATTAAAACCTGTGGTTAGTTGTGGTTGTGGTAACCAGCAAATGTGGAGACTACGTATATGAGATTGCAGCATTTTAGCAACAGCCATGGGCATCGATTCGAAGTATTCGAGAAGGGTAGGATTCTAGCAACAACCAGATTTGAGCAACTAACACGGTCATGTCAACATAAGATGATGGAATTTGGTTGAATGCTTGATGGTCTCTTGTTGGCCGTCTTGGACCACAGGATACAGTGGCAGAATCTATGGCAAAGCAATGCATGATTATCCAAATGGTGCGGAGATCAGATACACTTGTGTGTCATATGCAAAATCAGACTGGTTGATCTAGTGAAACAGTGAAACAGTTGATCTACCGGAATCATGAAAGCCACTCACGAGACAGACCTGAGACTTGCAAATGCACACTACAAGGACAGGCACAGCCACTCAGCCAAATCAGAAAGCACATCTCCCAATAACATTACTTAAGAACATTTAAGATGATTTTTTGAGTTGACCCGAGTGACTCAAGCCTCATTTTTGGGGTGGGTACTGCTTCACCGGCAGTTGACAAGTTCACGCGGACCTGCTATGCCCCTATGCCCATGTCATGTCTGAGTTGGCTGATCCGTTCAGCATCCGCCCTTGGAACACAGCCACTTCGGCTGCAATGTCAGGTTGTGGCATCACCCTCCAGTTACTACTGTAGATCCTGATCTACAATGACTTTAAGATACTTTAGATCCTGTTGGAGACTTGGGAGATTTCACAAAATGGATGCAGGCCATGCTGTTTTCTATCCTATTTCATGATATGCTTTCCTAGTGTCGCTTTCAATATTGTTTTTTTATTCCAATTCAAGGGCTCAGGGGCAGAGGTTTTGGCCATGATTTTCTGACTTTCCAGACGTGTTATGTTTTTTTCTCTTTTCTTTGCATTTTCAGCATCCTTATTATTATTTGGGGTATATTGGAAAATCCTATCAAAATTCATGATTTAGGGGTACCCCCATGAGGATGGAAACCTCCATTTATTGACATAGTATTTGATACGGTTTTTTGCTGACTTTTCCAGAGGTTTTTCAACCAAGCGCCAGGCCCACCTGACAGACCTGGCCTCTACCATCGATGGCCAGGCGAAATCACTGGAAATCACTGGGGCAAATATTGTTTCAACAAGAACAAGAGTATTTGATGGTCAAATTGACGAGCCAAGTTTCAGAAGTTGGCCTTTAACTATTTTAACTTGCTAAAGTTGCTTGGGTTGTGGTTGGTTATGGTTGGATGGTTTTTTCATGTTTTTTCCAGGACTTAGTTGGACTGAGTTGGAGACTGCAGCGTCGCAGGTTCCAGGCGCGGCGTCCGCGCCTCTGCAGAAAGTGGCCTTGCGGTGCCTGGAACGACCTTTGAGCCAGGAAGCCACAGAGGGGATGATCAGGGGATGATTTTTGGGGGATGGGGCACGACTTTAAACGATTTTTAAAGACCCTTGTTATTTGAAGATATTTGAAGTATTTCATGGTGATTTGATGATGATTTCTGGGGGTCTTGACCATCAAGCAGATGGAAGGAGGTGGGTTTCCATGAGTTTCCCCTAATGTGGGATCCCTCTGGGACTAGTTTTTCAGTAGACGGTGATAGATAGTAAAGCTTCCTTGTGATCGTGGTGGTTACTGGCATCCTGGGGCAAATGGGGATGCCAACAAAAAGAGGCGTGTCTTGGACCTGGGAACCTCTTGTCAGGAGTGGAACAGAGGTTTTGGGTTTGGGACATTCCACATTTTGTGCAACACCAAGCTGATGTTGACTTAATTTTGTTTTGCCCCCAAATTGTGGAGATAAGAAAATGATCTTTGGTGTCACAAAGATCGAAGATTTCCAAGACAATACTGACATATCTTGAGAAACTGATGAATCTGATGGATCTGATAGGTTGATTGGGTTCCTGAGGCCCAGCCTCCTTCCTGGCGCGAAAGGCCTGGTACAGGTAGATATGATATAGGTCTATAGACATAGATTGGGATGGTTAGGGATGAGATTTCTATTTGGTGATCCTAGTTGGCAACATTTGGTGGCCAACTGGCTGGAGCATCATGGTGTAACTGGCGATGAGAGAACATCATAATATGTGCACAACCGAACCCATCTTTTAGTAAAAAAAAGACTAATTGATAAAGATATATCTAGTTTTTGTTGAATCCACTTTTCTACCCAGCTGCTCAGTTGGAACATTATCCAACAAAAAAACGTCCAACTCTAGCCAATAGACAGTTGAAATCCAATGTTGTTCAGCTTAAATGTCAATTTTCGTTGTTGAATTGTTCATTTTGGTGGGTGAGATCCTCACCATTCCCCCCCAGTAACTGCGTTTTCCCATCAAAATCCGTAAACCCCATGTGATCCCCATGTCTTTTCTGATTTTCTCACCATTCTTGTGGCTCCTGAATCTTCCCAGGTGACATCCCCATCCTTTGCCCATCCCCACGCTTTTTCCGCGCAGGTAGCACAGGAGGCGGTCGCCAACTACCCACCCTGTGTGGTGGCGCATCGCGCCCGCGCACGAATGTCGTCCCAAGAAGGCGATTTGTGCATCGCAAAATTCGGTTGGAAACAATTTGTATTTAGTTTTCTTGTTCCTATTTGGTTATCCTACCAGTTATATAAAAGTTATATAACCATCAGTTTTATAGAATTTGTCCTATCACTTCAAATAAAAAGATGCATTCTTGTTCCAAAGGTATTTAGCTTTCTTCCATGACTTTGATGTAAAGTTAAATTTCCTGAGAAATCATCATGGTTTGATACCTGTCAGGTAAAGATGGGTGTGTGTGAAAGTAGGGGATGCCACAACATGACTGTTTTAATGGGGAACATGATGATTGATCAATGCTAATGGAATTAGGGTACACTATTCTCAGACAAATCCATACTATATATCCAAGAAAAAACTCACTTCGGAATACAGCAGCTCATTTCGTAGCTCCATCCAGAATATGGAGCGGAAAAGCTTTCAGCATCCTGGCAGAAGAGTTTTCGAGAGTTGGTTCGGCCAAAAACAGATCCAGGCATTACCCCTAAACATATATCTTGCATTGTAAACTATAGAATCTATAGACCACGTATGCATCAAAAACGAAAGTTGGAAAAGCAGAAATAGATTTGGATCTTATAAGACCTTACAGTCCCATTCCACCCCATTCCCATCTTAAACACATTATGGGCCAGGTCGCCGGCCTCGCTCGGGCTCGAGCCGCTCGTCTCGAGGCTCGTCCAGAGGCGCTCCGCGCACGGCGCTGGCGGTGACGCCGGAGCCTCGGTGGAGTGTTTTTTTTGGGTGGAAAAAATCTGGAAATTTTGGGTGGAAACTCTATTTTTGTATTTTTTGTCAGAAAAACATGTTGGAACCATGTCATAACATGAGATTCAAAGAAATTCGACCCCTGCAATTTTTGTGGCCAATGAAGACATAGAAAACCACTGAACGGTGATCGACTCATGACAGCCCTCGCGCTTCACAGGGCGCGAGACAGGGCGCGAGACCGAAGTCCGGAACGTTTTGCAGAGGTCTCAGTTCTTGTCACTTCAAAAAACCTCTGGAAATGGTCTCAGATGCGTTGAGATGGGGAGTTCACCAGGCCATTTTTTTTTTGATCAAGAGATGGTGGTTGGTAATTCTACATATTTTTATGATTCTGATGTTTTTTGTTGGTAAAGGGCTGGATTTCTTCCACATGGTATTTTTCGCGGAAGATGGACGAACATGATCGGTATGACACGGATTTTTGTTCCAACTTACGCTTTTCAGGGTACGTACCCTGAGGATGTGCCAGAGCAGCATAAATCCAGCTGGCTACCTCGTTGGATGCTCAAGTTCGAGCTCAAGGGCTCTGAAACGGCAAACAACTGGGCCTACGAAAAACAGCTTTGGAAGATCATGGAAGATCAATTTCCTGTTGAACATGACCATGACCTAAATTTCTAGGCTTCCAGCTTAGGTTTCGCATAGAAAATTGGAAGTTTTCCGTATTCCGCTCAACATCAACATTCATCAACATCCATCAGCACCCAAGAACACCCAACAACATCCATCAGCACCCAACATGAAGGGCTGCAACCATGCTGCACAATCCTTTTGCGGCCTTTCAGTTGCGGCGCCCAGGTGAATTTCAGGGCCTGCGAAGGGGCCACGAATCACCTAGGCCCAGGCTTGGGCAAGGCTCTCAGTCTCGGACATGTGACGATTCCAACTCACCGGTGCAGAAATGTTCTGGGTCTTAGGGATCCAGCCCGAAACTCAGACAAGTCCCATTTCCATTCCTATCAAAATTGATGTTCAGGCCATGTGAGTTTTTTAAGAATGTTCTTTTTCCTGTCTTGGACCCGAGTTTCTTGGCAGATCTTGACCGAAGCTGCCAAGGTCATTCGAAAACTCTGAGGAATTGTTGATGGCTCCGGCTTGTTTGATGCGCGGTAGCCACTTACCACCAGGCCAGGGGGGTTGCCTAGTAGGTGTTGGTAGGTTAATATTGGTTGACATAGTTGGTTCACCATAATTGGGACTTCCCAACCCAAAGAAATGGGACAGATTGTTCTTTCTGGCACTTACAAACCTGAAGAAGTTGGGGCCTTTATCGAGCTTATGGTAGTAGTCTCTGTGAAGCATCCCAAAGACTATGCCCATACCATCGAGCATTGGGTTGTAGATTCTCTAACAAAATTTCTTAGAGCTTGGCAAGCGAAATTCATCACAACACACTTTTTTAGTCAAACATGCACTATGGCAAAACCCTGACAAGAAGCCTCCAAATGGGGATGGTTAGTTCTGCGTAACAAATACAACCTATTTCCGATCAAAGTGGGGATGAATTCATCATGGGTTTCCCCAACCGATGTGACGAAAGGGGGTTCTTTGTTAACAACATGCCATGTGGCAAGCAGAAGCAACGAGGGCCTAGGGACCTAGCAGAGCAAGACCGCCTGGGGCCGTGTTGAAACGCCTCAGGCAGACCAAATTCCGGGTCTATGCCTGTCCTGCCAGAAGGTGCGCCGGTTGCCATGCTGTGGGATGGGCCATCGCGAGGATTTTTTTTCCAACCGATTTACAGATTAACACAGGCTTTCCAATCTATCAGAACAGCGACGCTTTTGGACAACATCATATTTTGGACATTTCTGGACTATTCTACCTTTCAGGACGTATCTCACACTATTTTTGCGTCAGCCGAGGCTCTCCGAGGCGTGTGAAACAGGCCCAGACACTGCTGTCTTTAGTGGCCGATGGCAGGCAGGGGCAGCTCCGGCATGGGGCCACCTCTGTTTTAATGCCTTCAGTTTTTGATGCTACCTACTAAGTATTTTTAACTATTGGCTCAATTGCTATTCGCCGGCAATAGGGGGGTTTAGAAACACATATCAAAGGTCCTCTGATGGTTTAACAACCAACAACGCTGGTTGTTGCCTTTAGATTTTCGATGCCGTTTGCGTTTGTTTTGAATGTTGTTTGTTTCCATTACCCAAGACTTGGTGCCAAATGATCTCAGCTAACCATTCCAATCAGAAAAAACAATGCCAATTTTTCGTTGGGAAGGTAATCTCAAAGACCAGCTGTCATGAACAGTCAATTACCAATTTTGGTGACAATTCAGTCACTTCATCGCGAGAAATTCTGGAGGCCGGGCAACAACAAGAGGGACCCGCATCTTGCGCAATGCCCGACGCTGAGATGGGGTCACTGCGCCAACAAATCCATGGGAAAATCATGGAAAACTGATGGCCCTGATTGGCTTGTAGAAAAGTTCCGCTTCAGGTAGTGTCCCACTGCAAAACAACAGAAGTCGTGTACGGATTTTCTGGATCCTCAAACTATCAGAACAGCTTACTTTTCCGCATTTTCCCCAACATTGTTTTTTTATGCTTTTTTTGTCCCACCGACTTTCCCATCATTTTCCACCAATTGTCTACAAATCTAAACCAATTTTCCATCAATTTTCCACCGCTTTTCCATCAATTTGGCACCAATTTTCCCATCAATTTCCTAAAGACCAAGGCCTGCAAGGAATTTCTCGGCGCACTGCGGTGGCGACCAAAGGGGCGCGACAAATCGCGGAAATGGGCTATGAGGAAGAAGAACTGCCCAGTCGCTGGGAGAATTTAGAGAAAAATTGGTGAATTTTGGATGGATTTTCTAGTGATTTTTGAATATTTTTGACATTTTCCTTGGATTTAAGATGATTTAAGTGTTTCTGTTGATTCTGTTTTTCAGCTGCAAAGACAAAACATGTTTCTATCTCTATGGTTATGCTATTTGCAGTCGCTTGGTTGCGCTTTGGATTTCCTTTCTTTGGTTCGGGGAATTCACCTCCCAGTTGAAGATTCACCATCAAACAGGGACGAGGGGGGGAAGATTCACCTTAAAATGGCAGGATATCAAGAAATAGGTCCGGGGGATGTAAAAAAACAAAACGTGTATTGGCGATTGAACCGCTCTTTCTTTGTTGAATATGAACTCGTTGATATGCACGGTACCATCAAAACGGGGGGATAAGATCCTCCAAGAGATTCAATACTTGTCACTGGATTTCATTTTCATATGTTTTCATGGACAAGGTGCTGTTTTCTTCGGAGATTCACCCAATGCATGAACATTGTCCGAATGAACTTCTTACAGTCTATAGGTTTTACTGAAAAGATTGGCTCAAAATTCTTGACACAGGTGGATGATTTAGATATGTTTAGATACTAGACTAATTTCTGTGGGTCCATTAAATGGACATTTCTCAGCCAGACCTAAAGAGTGAGCCGTGGCAGGATTGTACGATGTTGGTGGTAGTTGCAAGACATAAGAAACTTCGGAGCTACCTTTCAGATTAGTTGACCCGTTGACAGCAGTTGACGTTTCATCACTTCCATCACGCCGAGATCTGTGAACCATCGGTTTATTCCAACGGAAGCTGTCCGGAAACACTACTTGTTGCTGTACCCAATGTTTTTCACCTTTGGATGGTCGGATGGACAAAGGTAAAACCCCACGCCAACACGCCTTTTGATGAGGTCTCTGACGCAGTGAATCCGTACCTTGGAGATGATGACAAAAACAGCAGCGGCGGCAGTAGGGATGCCTGCTTAGTCCTAAACGAAGGAGAAATGATGGGGAATGTATGTGTAATTGTGGAAGAACCCGCTGATGAACTTTCATAAACCATTTTGTAATTTCCATTTCCATCATGTTTCTTGTTGACCACGTTTGAACAATTGGGGTTTCGTTATTGGGCCTACCACATGATGTGTATCATAATACATCTCACCCCTCCAACCAGCCCCAAAAAGTGTTCCAACCGTGATCATTATATACATACATGTATCATCATGTATCATACATACATACAACAGTACGACAACATATTCACTAGTTTTTGGTTTTCTTGTTGAGAACCAATCGGAAAAAATCGCGAGATATGGCCATTGGTAGGTGATCAGCTGGATTTTCTTTTTTGAAAAGACATTCAATAGATCTCAATAGGTTGCCTCGAAGGTTTTTGTTTTGCTTTCAAATCTACGAAGCAAACAGTTGAAAAGAGAAGTCTTGCCGCTACTTCCTGTCATCACGGGTCTCCCTTGTTTTTTGAGCTTTAGACTGTCCAAATCTGGATTGTTTCGGCCAGTGCCACGTCCTTCTGCTGGATGATCATGATACGACATTTTGACAAGGACGTGACGATGGACCATTCAGAGAGACACCGGTACCACTTCTATGTTCAGTTTGCGAAGAAGTACAAGTAGATCCGAGACATTGCAAAGTCTCTGGACCATCTAGAAAAAACGCCAATGATGTGCATGATGGTTTCAGCCTTGCAGCTGCTCTTGTTCGAAAAACATCTGCTCCGTTTCTTTATTGGCGTTTAGAAGTCCGGACCCTGGATCTATCATGGATCTATCATTGTCTGTTTCAAAACCAGACAAACAAGATTTTTGTGAAACATCGAAAGCCGAGCAAAAGTCACTTCACTCCAGATGGAAGAAAAAACCGATGTCTTTCCACCATTGCAGTGACTTCGAGCCGTCTCTGGGCACCGTCCCAGTTGGGAGGAGTTGAAACCGGCATGGCATCAGGATGGGGGATGGGTTGACTCAGATGTTGCTGGTTCAGAAACCTTAAATTCATGAAAATTCTATGAGTGTTGGTAGAAGTGGAGGTTTGGATCAGAACGGGTCTCAGAACGGGTCAAAATTTCAGACCAGCAGCTGGAACTCACCAATGGCCCATTTGTGTATGGACCAACACATACAATGCATGCTGTTTTGGATGTTGGGGGGTCACCCCAAGCTGTGTGTCATATTCATCCCAGCCCACCTTGCCTGAATGCCATGTCATTGGCCCTGTTTGGGCACCGATCTGAAAGCAGATCAGGGGGTGGTGCTGTCGTATGTTTCCCAAGTTGGGTGATCGCGTTCTGGTTTTTGTGGCGATTATGCACTCCAAATCCAGAAGAATCGCTGACTAGCTTGGATTTTTCAGCCCACCCATGTGAGATATACCAACACGACAATGCCGACTTACGGTTTTGTTTCTGGGCAGGAAAAGAAATCATCATTTGGTATGTTGCGTCTCCAATCAGCTGAGATCTTTTCGGTTGCACCAGTTACATCACAGTGACATGCCCACCTCGGCTGCTCATCCTGACCAAGAAAAGCTCTGATGGTCAGCTACCCCCCCGCGAAAAATTAGAGTTCCAACCTCCAAAGGGGGACATGGACAGTTGCGGAAAACGGAAAAAAAACATACGCCAACCGAAAACCCACTGCAGCCAATCAAAAAGTCGATAGCCTCAACTTCTTCAATAGTTTCGGGTGGTCCAAGTATGGATGCTCCATGCCCGAAAACTGGATAATTCGGGCCCCAAAGGAATAATTAGTCTGGGAGATTCTGGGAAGTTCCAAGTCTCTTGAAGTGCTGAGAGTTGGAAGTGGTTCTGCTGCCACTGCCGTCACAGCCACGTTGTGACCAGGTGCAACGAACCATTGACTCTGAAGGGTTCGCTTTTTCCTTCCATTGTACAGGCGCCACTGGAGTTTGGACCAGTTTGGAACGGGCATTTGGGCTATGAGTTCGACATACTTTGACACGTTCCCGTTTGGTGTAGACAGTATAGACAGTGTAGATGCCCAAGGGCCCTGAAGTTATGGCAACCTCTGGGCCTCTGCGGAACCACAACTGGCTGGATTCCATGCCGGGTCAAACTGGCCCAAGAACCATCAGGATCCACATATTTTGCTCAGTGTTTATCCATGTTTATACGTCGCATTTTTGGGTGGGCTTCATGACCCACGATTTGGTGAGCTCATCAAATCGGATTGAATCCCAAGTGGTTTTTCAATCCAGTGCTGGGTTGTGGTTGCATACTTTTCATTTTCCCTTAGAAACGTTTAAGAATGTGATGATGCAAAATGATGAGCACATTTTTCAACGGGATCAGGACCAGCTCCAGAATCAAGTAGTGAATATCCCCATGTTTTCCCCCTTTTTCACACTGAACCATCCCGAACCATCCCGATGTTTGCGCAATTTTTGGCGACTTCCAAGGGGTCAAACATTTCAGCATCTCTCAGGAGTTCTGCCTATCTCAAGATTCTCGAAGCTTCAAGGGTCGAGTGCAGGTGTGGCTTCGTGCCATGGCAGGGCCAAGGATGAAAACTGGATAGATCGTTTAGGCATGTTTAGGCTATGGTGGTTTCCAAATAGAGAATGAAAAGGAAAACAACATTGAAGGAGCAGTGATGTCACATGAAATCCATGTCTATTTAATTCGAAGTTATACTAGGTACGTCCAGTCCCATTGTGATTGGGGGGCCAAAGTTAGGAAATACTGAAAATTGTCTTTCTGCAGATCAGGAGAAATTGTGATTGCATAGCTGCAATCCCTTCCCGCAATTCTCAAACACCACCCCAGAACCCCAGGTTTAGCGTTGGATCTATTAGTGGGTTGGCGCATTGGGGGTCAATTTCCAGGGAATTGAAGCGCCCATCTGCTGCAGTCCTGTGAAACGGCTGGTCTTGAGCTGCTGTGGGAAAATACGGACTTTGCAGTGTCTTGGAGTTCAAAGATGGGAAAACATGGCAGAAGATGGGTGAGTTGACCCTGGAAATTAGATCTAGCCAACAAGACTGGAGAGATTAAGCATCAAAACATGGGGGGTTTCAAAAAAGCAACTCTGGGATCAACAAAGATGATCATGTTTTGGGTCATGCCACCTATGGGACCATCGGTTCAACCAGGGTGACCAGATCCCAGGGTTTTGACCCAGAGCCGTCCGCGATGGGCTCAACGATTTGCGCTATGGTCAAAAATGGGATGGTCAAAATCCATTCCTCGGGATCCATGTACCCATGGAACATCCCATGAAACATCCCGTCAAACATGGATTCATATGGATTCCCATTCTCAAACGGATGACCACCAGTTTTTGCATCTTTCAACGGCACATATGGTGGTACCCAATGATGCTACCCGGTGACTTCACCCCAGCTGAGATCCACCCTGGTAACCCGGACCTGACCAAGGACCGGAACGCCCTGTAGCCCTGCTGCCATGCATTGTCGACGCATCGCCTGCATCGCCTGCATCGCTTTTTTCCAAGTGTCCCCCTTGTTTTTCAAAAAGCGCCGGCCAGTTGCAGCTGCTGGGTGGCCGTCTTTGACCTGATTGAGTCTGTGTGGGGCTTCCCAACTTGAAGATCGCTGGTTGGTGAAGGGGGCGAGAAGCCAACTACAATGGGTTGGCATAGCAGGAATATTCCAAAATAGACAAAACATATAACGCTACTAAATCTTGGCAAAACAAAGCAAACTACTTGTCTATCCTTTCGGGGGGTTCGATAGTAGTTGGGATGGTTGCCACCTTTGGTGGGCCGAGGTTCCTTTTCACTTCTTCGATGCTCTTGAGCTATTGGCATTGCCAGCCTGTGTTGCGAGTGCTAGCTCGCAGCAGATTGTGACTATCAAGATGTTTGAAAGCTGGAAAGGAATGGCAACATCGAAGAAAACCAACTAAGATGACATCTCAATGTTTTCAGAAGATCATCCTTCAGGGCTCAGGTATTCTTTTCAGAATTCCATCCAATCCAACCAACAAATTCTGTCCCAGCAGTGTAAACTCCGGGCTCCCCGTGCCAGGACGGCTGTTCTCTGTGTGTTGTACGTCGCCGTAGAGCCCTGCTTGCTGAAGAGGGGCGCCACAGCACAGTTGGAGGCGGCGGGAGTGGTTTGGTCACGGGTGACCAAGGGACCCTGGATGATGAGTCACAACTGAGGCGGTTAGACATTGGATGAAAGGGGGAGCTAACAAACAGAACAAATGAATTTCAGACAAAATTGCATATGGGGAAATTGGGGGACTGAAAACGTAAGCATGGTGATCTCACCATTCAAAATTGAATGAAAAGTGACTTGACCAACAGAACTTGCTGAAAAATAGGATTCAAAAAGATGCGTATCACTGCCATTTCTAATTGGGTAGTTGTTGCAACCAGTTTATTAATCAGTAACCACATATAGGAGTATGGCTAAAATCCTTGGGGTGCCAATAGCCCCACAAAAGGCAAGCCCATTCTTTAGGGGGACCAAGAAAGCATTTGACGATTTGACAGCATGGGCTTTCTATTCGTGGTTCGTGGGCAAGAGGCTAAATGATGGTTTACTTCGGTGAACCAAGACAACTGGGGATCCTAATCGGAATTTATCAGTTGGTTCCAGAAGTGATAGCAAGCTCAAGCATAGAACTTGTGCTTGAAGGACCTAAAATAGGTTTTACTGGCATTCATTCTCGACAATCTAAACACATTTGCACAAAGAGCTGTTTGGTGGCACTGAAGGACGATTCCTGTGGTGACCAAAATTACAGACCCCCTTCTTCCAGTCTTATTGGATTTTTCCAGTCCCAGGGGGATTGAATTTGCTGTTTTTGCTGCAAACATCTACCCTGTTTTTGGTTCACGCCCTTCCCTCAGGATTCCCTGGGCCTCAGGTATGGAGCTTTGCACTCCTTGGGACCTGTGCAACCTTGGCAAAGGCAGCGAAGCCGGTTGCAACAGCATTTGCAGTGTGAATCAATCACCGTTTCTGGCAAGACAATAAACATGTTGTAGTATGTTGTAGTTGTTTTTCAAATCTATCTTTGTCCCAAGTGTCATTCTGGGTTAGTAGATGTTAGTAGTAATATTCCGAAGCAAAAATGTTGCAACTTGCTGATATGCTGGTTGCTTGATGATGATTTATCAATGCAACAAAAAGTACCCGGAAGGGTCGGTGTTTACCGACAGGTGTGCGGGATTTTTTCGCAGCACGGGGGAGGATACCCCAATCGATGGCCATTAAAACCCTTGCAATAAGTATAGTAGGAAGTAATTTGTCAATCATTCGTAGTCATTCTATGCTACAACCTTATGCTACAACTTTACATGTTTCTCATCTAATTTGGATTTCCGGCAATTTTTGAACGGCAGGTTGTGTGGATTGCGCACTTTCCACGAGGAAAGAACGGAACGGACATGGAGGGACGGTGACATCAAAGTAGAGATGGACCTTTCGGGGATGTTTATTTGGGATTTCACCAAGAAACATGGTGATTTCGCTGGTGCATACAGATAATCCCGCAAAAGAGGAGTGTTCCAGAGGGTAGACATGAGCAACCATTTGTGGGTGCATTGGTGTCCCATTCTTGACACAGATCCAGATGCCAATCAGTTTTCTTTTTTTTTTTTTTGTGTGTGTGTGTGTCTCAAAATGATCCTGTGACTACATAGAGTCGTTGTTGTAGTAGACAATGCCAGCGACCACAACCATGCCCGGCAACGAACATGGGAGTCTGCAGGCCGAAAAAACCAATGCCCGAAAAAGGGCAAAACCACGGCCCATAGGGCCACCCAGTCCACCAGTGGCAGAGCGCAGGTAGTCGGTAACCACCAGGTAGACAAGCAAAACTGAGNAGGGCAAAACCACGGCCCATAGGGCCACCCAGTCCACCAGTGGCAGAGCGCAGGTAGTCGGTAACCACCAGGTAGACAAGCAAAACTGAGAGCTGAGAACCATAGTATCGGAACCTCATCAAAAGCTCGACCCATAGGGCCACACAGCCCAGGAAGATGCCAGAGCGCAGCCACCGTTAGCATCACCANGAGCTGAGAACCATAGTATCGGAACCTCATCAAAAGCTCGACCCATAGGGCCACACAGCCCAGGAAGATGCCAGAGCGCAGCCACCGTTAGCATCACCAAGGCAGGAGCTGTACAACCAGCAAAACGAATTCCTGTACGTAGCAGAACTCCAAGATGAGCCGCCCCATGAGGAGCACTGCAAAAAGCCTCAGAGCGCCAACACCACCAATGGCGCGAACCAAATTCCCAACGTGCTTGACCATCATGAAGTGGAATTGAACCACAAGCTATCGATGCGAAGGGACACCGAGCTGGCTGTCGCCACGACCACCAGTTGCCACACGGTGCAGCACCAGGAGCCGGAGGAATGCCAATCCCCTCCCTTACACCGGGGCCACCCTGTGACGGAATTGAACCGCCAAGTGCTAACGACAAAGGTAGTGCCGCCGGAGAAATTTGTACCAGGTTGATTCCCGCCATCACGCGGTGCGATGGCCCCTCCCCGGAGGGTGACTACATAGAGTCTTCACTGCAATGTGCATTTTGGGGGCTAAGATTTAAGATCTGTGCATTTTGGGGCTAAGATGAAGTAAAAATCACATGCCGATGCTATCACATACCCACCAGAACCTGCTTTCGCATTGGATGGAACCATGTTTGGGGCGTTTCGAGGGTGTATTTGATGCTGGGTAAATCTGATCAATCCGGTCACTTGAAGTTCTCCCCGCTCTGGGCCAGTGCCTTTTGGGGTTAGGAGCAGTTGCAAACTACGGATCTTGTTGATCTAGCCATTCAAGGGGGATGGGAGTTGGCGACTTTCATCGTGGAAATCCATGGCGAACCCACAAAAAGGCAACCTTGCAAACAATAGAAGCTTCTGGGGTTGAAGGTCCAATCGGGGAAACAACTCCTTGTTAAGGCCGTATTTGGAGACGTTTGGGGGAACCCAATTTCCAACGAAACTCCACTGTCGCAGGAGAAACGCCATCGCTGACCCGCTAAGGTGGAGCCAGAACATGGTCCTGAGCCATAGCAGTCGATGGAATGGGGTTCCCAATTCTATGATGTTTTTCCGGATTTTTTTGCGACATGCTTCCACTTGTTTTTTTTTCCCTAGTTTTTTTGTTGTAGAGCAGGACTGGTAGGGCTGCCAAAGAACAAGAATATAATATGCTATTCTGCAGCTCTTTCTTATTTTTTTACCATCAAGGATTGCTCCTCCGCGTTTCATGTGAAATAAGCAACTTTCCACAAGTGTTGACTTCTTTTGCCCTCCAAATTTAAGCCAATTGCTTCACTCCTGACACAGAAAGTGGGATGTCCACTGTGGTGCAGACAGTTGCCCATCTACACCGTTCGTCACCTGAGTTCGTCACCCGTGTTCGTCACCTTGGGACGCTTGAATGCCGCTTGAACACCGCACAAAGATTGCAGTTCAAGCAATGGGACGGCGTCAAAAAAGGTCTGGGTCCTTCTGGGTGTTGGAGATGTGACCTGAAGAGAAACATGAGAAACGGTGGTCCGGTTGAAGTGGGGATTGGGCCAATATTTTAAGATGATCGGCAATATGTAGCAAGACTGTTGGAAATAGATATATGTAGATAGTATAGCAATAAAATAGTATATAGTTTCACAATATTGCACGCATATATAAGACTTTGTGAACATGTTTGATTTTGAGATATGGCCAATCAGTGCTGTTTTTGTTTGAACATAATTGACTTACTTATCTTACTTGGCCAAAAAATGCAATAGAAGATTCAGTCTGGTGGGCGCAGCTGCCAATATCTTTCACCCATTGAATGACGTGTTTTTAGATTCACTTCATGGCCTAACCTTGCCGGGCGACTCCAAACTACGCCTTACATGGGTTCAAGATTTCCATTAGATCATGGCACACCACCGCATCGAGGAACATTTCCAGGAATTTTTCAGCTACTTGAGGATCTTCCATCCACCAGACCCCAGCTGCACATCCCTGACCGACTGACCAACTTCATTCGCCAGTTGACAGCACCACAACACCAGCTGCGGCTGCGGCCGTCATTCTCCGTAAAAATGATTCCCATGGGTGGTCCAATGCAAGTAGTCGGGCCACCTACGCCTGAAATGCAGGAGAAGTTGCGAAAGATTCGCTTCTGTGTCATTGGAACTTTCATCGGTGCCATCGGAAGATTTTGCACGGGAGATACCCCCGTGAACGATCTGCTGTGTGCCATCGTGGGCATCTTTTTGCTAAATGATGATCCAAACGTGGCACCCTGCTATGCTTGTTTGGCCAGTAGTCCCTTGGGGCAATGTAGCATGGGAGGACATGGCTTGAGTTGTGCCATGACTTATGCCTTTCTGGCCGGCTTCAACGCCATCTTTCTGCTCTTCAAGCTGTTTTCTGATGGACCTTTTGTCTTCGTGTCCTTTGGAAGCCAAGTTTGCGACCTGGATTTAATGAGTAATGTTGGATTTTTGGTCATCAACTATCAACCATATCCACAAGATGCTGTTTCAAGAAGATGAACCCTTTTTGCAAAATAATCCTTTACACATCAATCTATTTTCTTCAGGATTCAAACAAAACCACATCCGCCAATTTCAGGTGGTGCCTTCCTGGGGACGAAGTTGAACGCCATGGTCTCTGCCATGATGCCCGAAATGGCCATGCCACTGCAAGGTTTGGGACCCATGGGCCCCGGTGGCCCTGGTGGTCCCGGTGGTCCTGGAGGCCCCGGTGGACCCGGGAGGGGTCCTGGATGGGGGGATGGCATGGGCGGTACCGGTGGTGCCCCGCCAGAGGGAGGTGGTGAAACTCAGCCATTTCAGGCATTCAGAGGCACTGGAATGCGACTGGGAGGCTGAGATAACGATCTATGAGAAATCCATGAAATGAGAGGATCAATCTGCTTAGTTGTTTCGGTTTCACTGCGGAGAGATCTGTGCGATGTGCGAAAAAGTGAATTGGATGGTTGAGTTTGTGAAATGACAGCAGTCAAATCACCAGGCAATGATAGATCTGATAGGCAATGAGAAGTTTGGGATGTTTGCCTCTGGGTGTTCTCCTCAAGTTTGCTGCTCAAGATGGAATGTAACATGATATCCGACACTCACAAGACACCATGCGGACCTGCAAAAAAGGCGAATACCAAAGGCCAACAAAAACTTCGCATCTTCCACCCGCTCCAAGTCGCCATGCACAAGCGTGCAGTTTCAGCTGGGTCTTAGCCTTGGTAAGGACTTTGAACATCTTTGAACCAGTTGGGTGAACTTCGCACCCATGTTGCTTTATATTTTATAATGCTTTATCATTTTCGAATATTTTGCAATTCACAGTATATATTACTATATATTATATATTTATACTCCTGATTTTGCCTCGTGTGCTCACACCATGCTATAGGTCCCATTTAGCCAGTGGTTTTTTTCAAGTGCCACCACGGCATTGAGGGCTCTGGCTTTAGCTTTTGTTGCCTGCAGTGGGGCCCTCAGGACTCATCACATGTATTTGTGTCTTGACGACCCACACCATCATAGTGCCTTCCATTGCCCTTTTTTGGTGGGCAATGTGCATTTTATGTTGGTTTGATCCCAACTTTTGTTCCCATTTCTTGACCGATCAACTGCTCCACTCTAGGCCTTTGTTTCAGTTCGTTGATACCCTCAGCGCCAGAGGACTAGTGGGAAAGGGAAAGGATTGAAAAATCAGCTACACCATCCACTGTCATCAAACATTGCTAGCTGGGAAATCGAACAAAATTGGCATTTTAATGGTAATATCCTCGAGCTAAACGGGGAAATTTCTGGCAAATCGTGTTTGATTAACAGAGGGTGCACGAGATACGGACCACGATATCATCCAACAGCTATTGTCTGTAGTGAGATCATTCGGATGTGTGTCATGCTTTATAGTTGCGCTTCAATTGAGGACCCTGCTTCCCCAATTCCTGGGACTAAGCCCACACTGACATCGATATGTCTGAACCAAAGGGTACTAAAGGACCTCCAAAATTTGTGTCATTGTTTGAAAGAAACTGTACCAAATGACATGACTAAACATGGCGAGATACAAAGGTCAACATCATCTTTTTCTGATTGTCATCCAATGCATCCAATGCCAACATCAAAACCATGGCCTTTGTCCAGAAGGAATTTGAGAAAAACTTCCTTCGCCACGATTCACCGTCAGGAGAGGTCCCTTCGAAGTCGCCTTCCCTCGGACTCCGCCCTTCCTTCGCTAGAGGCGAGCGAGGCGAGCGAGGCGAGCGACAGCGGTTCCAGGCGCGGAGGGCGAAACTGCAAAAGTTGCGGCAGACACAGTATTGACAAATTGCATTATGACTATAGTATATTAACTTTATTACTATAGCAGTCTAAACTTTAAGTTTCTTCTTTTGCAAAACATAATAGGAGAACATAGGAGCCAACACGTTTCTGGCTGCTTTGGTGAACACCGGTATTTATGATTTCATACCCACATCTCGGAGAATTCTCTGTTTTTCTTTCTCCAAATTAGCTTCAAAAAGTTGGAGAAACTCCAGATTTTGGGGCACCCGGCCCAGTTTGCCCTTGGTGTTGTCCGCTGTGGCCGGACTGGCAGCGCTGGTGGGCTGCAGAGGCCAAAGATTTGAGCGGGTAGTAGATTGGATGCCGAGGTTCCAATACTGGCGATTTTTCAAGGTCCGGTTTTTGTTGGATTTTTGAAGAGTTTTGGAGGGGTGGCTTGCGGATTTGTAGGTATTTGGCAGGTTTTGAAGTCTTGTTGATGTTGATAGGGTTGGTTTACTATGGTGAACCCAATTTTGATATCCGAAATGATACACTGCAAGCTTTCGATAGCACATCTCGTGAAAAAGTATTTTTTGCAGGCGAGCGGCGCGCGCTTGCCAATCGAAGAGAGGCCACACCAAACGGTATAGAAGGCAAATTCTTCTACATCTTAAACCTGATGCCGCTATATGCCGCTTAGTACTGTAGATGTTTTGGATTTTCTGATATGTAGCATCCTGTTGCCACGTTTCAGGAATTTCCCAGAATGCAACATATCAACATTTTCAGACCTTTCACAATGGTTGCTCTTTGGTCGTCTAACAGATTTACAGTACCTGTTTTCTACATCTTGAAATAGGCGATTTTCCGAGCAGCTCTGATTACAACAGGGTACAGGCCTCTCCTCGAAATCATCCAGACAAACCCTCGGTTAGGTAGGTCAGTGGATGAAATTTTTGTAACATCTGATCTGATATCCAGCTACAAAATCATTTCCTTTTGCAGGGCATCAGGGCATCTAAGATTAGACATATGGGTATCCAACTGATCATTCCAAAAAGATGGTCGATCTATGATGGTTTGAGACTGTTTCAGATTCGTGAAATGGCTATCGAAAAAGGCAGGACGTATCCGGGTCTAGGCGATTCTGGCCTGCAGCCTGCCCCTGTCTGGCCTTGCGGCACCTGAGGCCGGGAGCCTTCGGATACAGATTTTGGCAAGTGATAAACCACGATGAAACATGATCGCTTTTTAAGACTTTACAATGATTTAGAATCTAGAATGATTATTTCTGACCGGTCCGGTCGGTTTATCATGATTTTGGATGGTTTATTCAGTCTATCATGGGGAAAATACGACGATGTACCATGATAAACCTCTGGAATACCACTGGAATGGGGGACCCCACTTTTAGACAAAGCTCGAAATGTCCATGTTGCCATCATGGTTCCTTTTCTCGTTTGACACTCTACAAACAAAATGGCATGATCGTTTGAAAGAACATCCCTAAGGTGTGGAAATTGAAACAACATTCACCCGGGAGTTGAACAGCCAGGAACAGATGAGGTTTTCTTGATGTTCTCATGATCAACTGTACCATTTCTTGCGGGGAAGTGGATGTTTCCGAAGTCCTCAGTATCCAACCAGTCCCTGCCCAGTTTCTGGCCAGGCAGCAAAGGCACAAGCCCAGTGCGCTCACATTGATATTTGGTCAACTTTCTTGGTAAACAACTACTACAAAATGGCAAGATGGACTGAAGAGATCTCAAGACCATTAGTAACTCGAATATCCTTGATTTTTTTTCAGCTTTGTCAAGGCCTTTGTCAGAAGATTTCCCCTTTTTGATCAACTCCAGAGGTACCAACTGGACAATCGAACTGCCTACCTCAGAGAGAAGGCCGATGTGAAAATTTGAAGCCACCCAGCATTATGATGGTTAGAAATGGTCAGAATATAGTAAAATAACTTAAAATAACCATAAGCAGAATATGCAGGCGAAGATGGATTATGATCGATTTTGACAGTATATTCTTCTCATGATTGTGATATATTGTGATCATCATGCTGACTGTTGCAGCTGTTCTGGTTTCTGTTTGATGAAAACTGCAACGGCTCTTTGCCTTGGCAGGCGCGCATCTTGAACTTCGCCGCTGATTGGTCCGATACGGGGCTGCAGCAGATCAGTCAAACCCTCACTGGTAGATTTTACACATTTTGGGGGGATGAACATCCATCCACACCAGCTATGCTTTCCCCTGACCTGTTTGCCAGGTACCTGTTCGACGTGAAGCCCTTGGTCCACCCCACTGAGAACCTGGTGAGCGCAGAGATGTGCAAGGTTGGAAGAGGGCACTTTTCGATGCTTCAGTTGGCGATCAGATTCACCTAATTGCGGCATTTTTGTTGCAATTTGATAAGTCGTTTTTGAATGGTTTCCCCATTATATCCCAGTTATTCCATGTTTTAGATGAAATTAATAGAAATGGTGAAGCCGTTGGGACTTTGTTTCCCGATCCACTTCAGCCCTCCGCAGGAAATGGGTCAGACCTGCCCGGACGTCAAGAGTCTGGCAGCTTTGAGGGAGATGTGCCACACCCCCGGCAGCTTCTAGTCCCCACAAAAATCGGCGCCCCCAAAAAATGCTTTGAAATTCTGCGGGAGAAGGAAAAGGTGGATCAGGATTTATGGTGACTTTTTTTGACCATCACAATTTGGCACATGTGTTTGCGTTTTTCTTGACCAGTTGGATCTTAAACAGTCTCTTGACATCAAACTTTGACTAGTTCGTGAAAATTGAATGGATTCTGATGGGTTTCAATGCTGTTGCTGAGTGTTGATGGCTGTTTTGGTGAGTTTTTCGTCAATGTGAAGAGTCCCTGGAGACCTTTTGATTGTCGACTCCTGCGTTTTCCAGGTACAAGGCCAACGTCGCCTCGAACGCGGGAGCTGGTGCTGTGGTGTCAAAGTTCGAGCGCGATGTGCTTTATCCCATGAAGCGTCTCGCCTTTGTGGTGCGATGTGCATTGGTTGGTTGCGATTCTAAGTTTGGAAACATAAGAAACATCCTGAAATATCTTCAAAGTTTGAAGGGTTGCAAAACACATTAAAATCATAGTGTCATGAAAGACCCAGAAAAAGGCAAATCTTAAAATGAGGTGTGATAGCTGTGGTTTATTCCTGGAGGTACAGATCACCTCCATATAGCGTACAACGATGGATGAATTGGCATCAAACATGGATACAAAGGGTGTGATGACCAAGAAAGTTGGGGTATATTAATAGCCAATATAGTGAACCATGAGCATGCGTCCCATGTCACAACAATTGCTGAGATATACATCCGCAAATGCCAAGGATATCCCAAGGATATACCACGAATATCGATGTTTCACCCGGCCTCCAGGGATGTGTCGTTGAGCAATGCGGTAGATCCAGATACCTCCGAGGAGTTGCAAGAGGCGAATCGTCCTGGAGTTGTGATAAGACTGGTTGACAGTAGTGAGGCCCCCCAACAAATGTTCAAAAAAGGGGGTAATGGTACAAGAGTGACAAAAGGATGGGGAGCTTTTTCTTTTTTTTTTTTATAATATCATATATCTATTTTATTCTATTTTTGAAGATTTTTTGCAGATGAATAATCTTGGTTGATGAATTACCGGGGTTACCCCAAAATGGTGATAATCTGCAACCAGAATGATACCCCCCCAAGTAGACAGCCCAGGGGTTATTCACGTTATTCATTCGGGGTGGACAACGTTCACCCACCAGTTGAACGGTCATAATTTCGAGATATCCATCAGTTGGAGACCAAGGATTAGAAAGTTTGGAACATCATTTTCCCCATACTTTTTGCGCTTGGAAAATCATTATCCGAACTCCAATGGCGATAAATTGGACGATTTCCCGTTTGGAGACAAATCTAAACAAATTGATGTATACAGGAACTAATATGGTTTTTGCATTGTGATCGTATGCCGCCATTCAGTGGTTTCTGTTGGCAATTCCGAAGTTTATTTTCCGGTGATTTGTTCCAAGGATCACCGCCCAGAGCAAAACCAGCCAACCGTGACCGCCACTCGCGACCCCAGATCTTCCAAAAGTTCGAAGTAAACCAGTTCCAGCTGGGCAAAGCGGCCCGGGAGGAGATTTTGTGTTTTCATTTCGCACAGCAGCTGGTGATGGTTTATAGTTTGTAGACAAACGAAAACAGATCTCAATCACAGTGTTTCTCCGGATTTCACCATCAAAGTCTTGCAATGCCCGGGACCTATTTACCCACTAAAATGACTGATAGATGTCATATGTGCCCTATGGTCAAAACTTTTGCAATGATGGTGGGATGACCATATACCATGCTTTGACCAGGCGCATATCGTGCTTTAGAATCCTCAACCAGAGTGACGACAAATGAACTGCACATGTTCATGTTTTGAACATAAAAACCATCCATTGCAGCGGTCCAAACCGACTTGAATCATCTTAAATCCATGTTTTGCTTGTGAAATCCCCCATTTTGATCCATTCAACACGTTTCAACCCGCAGTTTGTCTGCAACTGACGGTGAAACTCAACTAGTGAGCACCTGCCATTTTGTTCGGGAAAAAATGATATGTTTTTTTTGAGGGTGATCCACTGTCCAAGTTTCGAGGAGAATCTGACGTTGGCTCGAAAGAAGTTTGATGAGGGACGGGTTCTGATGAACAACTTTTTTTCCAAGGCCGGCTAGGGCCTGGTGCCTGGTAGGGACTTCAGGTAGAATTGGATTTCAAAAAAACATACATTTCTGTTCCAAGAGTGGTGCTCAACCCTCAAACATTGATTGATATCAGATATCCATATCCAATTTCCAAAACCCTCAAATAACCTTGGGATAGGATTCAAAAAATGGGGGGTGCACCTGCAAAGATGCGGTTAAACCATTCAATCACTTCCGAACTCACTGGACATGTTGTCCCCGCAACTTGTCACCGCTGACCAGATCGACACCAGCGTTGGTCTCAACCCCAGTGACGTTCCTCGGCTTGGCGGCTCTGGTGATGTCTGGTGGTTGGGTCAGTTTCTAGAACCGAAAACAACATTTCTTCAGGTTTTTATTTGCCAACTAGTAAATAGCAAGCAATTTTCGCATCTAGCACCCAAGCAAAATGTGGATTTTGTTTGCCAATGAGAAGGCAGTGGATGAGACACCGGCAGATTTTGGCAATATAGCTGACATTTGATTTGAAATCAACAGTGCCCTAGAATGCAATAGATATCAATAGATACTAATATATATATATACATATATATATATATATAGATGTTGATACTAATACATCAAATGACTTTCTGGCCCATTAGAACATCAAATAGATATCTGACCAGAAGGTAGTTTGATGTTCTCATGGGACAGATCACTGGATTGAGGAAATCTACTTCGCACCAATCCCTGTGGACAACAAGGCTGGGAGGATGGGCGAAGCATTGTGGCCTGCCCCCACTGGGTGGATCTGATGCCGATGATTTGTGGAAAACATCATCTTTGAAGTGGTTGTTGTGTCATCATATAATAATTTAGTAATATTCCACTTTTTACCGGGGGAAGCACCATGAAAATCCAAAAAAAACAGCATGAACTTGGGCATTTTGATCCCATTTTGATCTCCTGTTTCTTCAGCATCCGCCTTTTTGCCAGGCCACTGAAACGGATAAATATTGGATTCGTCGTGGACAGCGCTGGGATGTGAAGAAGAAGGTGGGGAACCGGGCCGACACCAGACATGGCGATTTTTTTAAGACTTGAGACCTTTATTTTCCATTCAAACCACACGGACAACAATTATTTTGATGTTCACCACAATACCGTAAAATCGTGTTACAATCATTTATCATACCAGTGTTTTGACACATAGGCAAAAAGATCGATGTCATTTGGATGAGCTATGGTGGCTTATGATGGGCTATGATCGGCTATGATGGGCTCAAGAGGTTGGCTCCCATTGAGGGCAATTGTATGGGGTTTTGGATGTCTCAACATGAATATCATCCATTTCCATTTCTGTCGATTGCAGCGTTCTCAGAGTTTGCCAAGGTCGATATGCTTTCGAAGAGAAACTTGTCAGCAATAGCCCCTGACGCTTATCACAATTAATTAGGTTCCTGTTGAAAACACAATCTCCCGAGGTATCCTCCAGTACATGAACATATTATGGAAAGACCATGGTTTCCCAATAGAAATGCACATGAACAGTGACATTAACATATACATATGAACATATTTCCACAACTGGTGATGATTTCACTTTCAATATCCTTCATTTCTTGGCCCTGCAATTTGCTTGGGTCCGTTTGTGCAGCTCCATCGGATGTTGGAGGTGCTCATAAGAGACTGACGGAAGCAAACTGGACATTTAACCCCCTCGGTAGTTAGCATGTTATCCTATCATTCATTTTCATTCATTTTCTTGAGTCTATAAGTTCAGTTCCAAGATGTTCACATGCATTATTTTTGGTTGTGTCAGGCATGTCACCAATGTTTGAAGGTTTATACCAAACACTTTTGGATATGGATGGGAAGTCCCTGATATGTACATTTTTGTTGACTTGAGCAGTAGATAATCTGAGGCAACAAGACAGCGCGTTTCTATGCCAAGTCCATCTTCGGTCTCTTGACTGCGCCAAGTGCGTTTTTTGAGACGACAAGCGGACCAGACGTATCTTTGGTGGTTCATATCACCAGGCCCTTATTATGTGTTATCCAGTTATACACATAGAAATACAATATAATACATATATATATATATATCTATATCTTTATATATACTGTATGGAATCTGTATCTGGCAATGCCTAGGGATGTTTTTCATTTTGTCATTCAGGAGACATCGCAGAAGGACTCAGCTGGGATTTGCGCGGAGACAGGCTGGGGCCTTTGGGGCGGGTCCCACCAGAGGAAACGCAACAATTCGTTAGTTGATGCAGATGGACTCCTTTTTCTACGTTGCATGTACAGGAAAAAAAGGCAAAACACCTGATGTTGCTCCACATTGCTCAAGATACACTGAGCTGCATGCTTAGTACCGGTAACCGTGATGTAAAATCCTGTTGGGATGTTCTGGTCCAACTTCTCACGCTGGTGTGCATCATCGCACCTTGGGGTCAGCGTCATCAACAACTCTCACCTTTTATTCACATGCCCATCGCCAGCACCTTGGGTTATATGGTGGATGGATATCGCAATAGGGATCAATAGAAATCCTTGGCTGTAGATGAGAACAAGAAGTTTTGGCAATTTGGCAATTCATCCTCTGATTGCATGTGTCCCCTGGAAAATACTGTATATAATACTATATAATATATGGCTATAATGCATATATTGCGTATATTTAGATATACTAGTATAATATATTGAGGATTCCAGAGATTGAAATCTGTCAGGGCAGCCGACTTCTATGAGAGCGGTGAAAACAAGGGATACTGAGTCTGTGCCCTGTACGGAGTGAGCACATCATTGTGCATCGAGCCAAGAGCCTTGTCAAAACGAACTCAGCATAGACGTCACAACGGCCTCACCACAACTGATGGTTAGTAGGGAGTGATCATCCCAAACATGATTTGTGTCTGATGTGGGAACTGTGGTGATTTGCCTATATTCTTGGAAAGAAGCAGTTCTGCTAGACTGTTAGACACTCTATATAGTTGTTTTGTTTGTGTGTTCTTCATTTTTTAAAAATATGTTTTGTTCAAAGTGTAATTTAGCCTTGGGTAATCGAACATGAATTGGACTTTTGATCTCAATCTCAGTGGTCATGAACTACAAGGAGTTGGCAAGCGTTTTTTTTTGGAGATTCCACCAGATAAATTGATGTTCTGACGCCCAACTAGTGACTTTCGCCAGTTGATTGACAGATCAGCCACCACGCTGCAGTGAACCCATGGCGTTGTTTGACATTGCTCAAATCCTGCGGGTACCACGGTCCCTGCTTCGCGGAGACATCGCTTTAGCATTTTCCACTTATTTTCCCAATCCCGTTTCACAACAAAATATTGGCATCATGTCATCATGTCCAATGAGAAGAAAGTTGGTTGGAGGTTGGTGCTGTTGCTGCCGCAAGTTTCCAGCATGCTGCTTCTCTCTTCAATCTCAAGAGAAGTTGTCGGAAACGGGAAGGCTTGCTCCTGCCAGACCCAAAAAAGTCGACTGAAAAAAAAGGAGGCCGGAGGCTGCCGGAGGTTTGAGCTTTGGTCCAAGCTCTCTGTCGGAAAAGACTCAATCGGAAAGTTTTTGAAGTTGGAGACATCATCGACGCGGTTGCAAAGATGCAATTCACCTGACCTTTGTCCAAAGATGTGAATGGCAATTGTGTTTTTTTCCATCCCAAACTTGATTAATCTGTTGAGTTTTCATCAAAACTCCCAGAGTGAAACCAGGTTTTGATCAAGCCCGCCCAATGTCCCAAAATCAGAGGATACCTCCTCTATGACCGAACAGCCAACGGGCTCTCAGCCCCACAGGGGTGCCCCTGTGGTCCCAATGAAGTTGGTCCACCCAGTGGAAACTGCAGCGCTTCCGCAAAATGTCGATACATTTGTTACTGAATGCCATTGTTTTGGCTAGCATGCTTGATGATCTTAATGTCAATCCGCTAAATCAACTGTCAATCCCCTCACTGCTTTTTGAGAATCAGGATTGACAGTTCTTGTTTGCTCGCCTCGGTTTGCTCCTTTCGGTTCTTGGTTGGTCTCCATTGTCTCCATGTTCATCTCCTTACTTGTAGGCTGCAGTTCACTTCCGGGTTGCAAGTGAAGGAAAGGCTATTTTTAGTGCATCTCCGGGGTAGATGGAGCTCCAACGGGACGTTTCATTCGCAAAATGCAAATCATGGGTTCAAACCACTGGATTCGAATCTAATTAAACATGTCCAAATCTGCGGTCCAGCTATTCAACAACCATGGATTGCTTTATTTAATTACAACAGACGTATACTGTATGTATATGCATATATATATATACATAGTATATATAATATTCTATATGGGCATGTTAGGTAACAATGATGACACTGACACTACGCAACTCCAATTTGACGTCCTCACATCTCCACGTCCCTCCACGTCCCCACGTCCTGCGACGCTGAGGCCAATGTTACCTTCTGTGCAGGCAGATGTGGTGTACTTGAATGTATATTTAAGAATGATCTCTTGAATGTATTTGATGTATTTAAGTGTGATTATTTTTGCTGCCATATGGGCCCTATGTCGATCTTTTGTCGCACATTTGTTTCAAAAAGTGTGATTTCATATGCCATCTCTATCAATCACAAGTCGGAATAAATAGATTGATTAGATGTGAATCTTATCTCCATCATCCTCTATCTATGAATCTTTTCATCTCTACCAATCTGTCAGGTGTTCCTGAGTGTCGCCACAGTTGCGGGGCTCATCTTTGACTCAAGCGCCTGGAGCTCAGCAGGTTGGATGATAGGAAAAGCCATGGAAAACATATGGCTGTGGCTCAAAATTATTAGCCCTATAGTTGGTTGGTTTATGTTCATTTACCATTAAAAAAATACCATCTTTGGTACCATAATTTTGAGCCATAGCCATATGAAAACATCATGCGGCTGAGGATGTCCAGGTCTTTACGGTGAACCGCTGCACCGATATCGTGGAGAAGGCTTGGTTGCAAGCTTGGGATGGGGGAAACCCGGCAATTTCACCATGCAAAATTTGATAAATTTGATCATCAAACATTTCAATTTGACAGAATTTGACCATCTAAGAGTTAGAATTGGATCGAGTCGTAGGGATATCTGAGATCTGGGGGGTTTTGAAAATGGACCCCGCTCATGCATTGGTTTCCCCATGACAAATGGTTGAGGGCTTGGACAATAAGGCGCTAAGTTTGAACTGTGCTGGTATAGTCTGTCTGATCGCACTAGTAAATGTCCAACAGAAATCCTACTACTGGGCATCAGCTATCACCAAGTACCTCATATCAGGAATGATCCTGCTATCATTTGGATAACTATTCCGTCATCACCACCAATCAATCATCATTGCGATGAGTCTGAGTCAAGGGACAAAACTTTCCAAAAAACATGGTTTCCACCTTTAATATGTTTCAACCCTGAATGATCGGGTTGTCCTGTCAAGTTTCCCTTGGAATTCTGGCCTTTTCCCTTTCCCACAACAGTTCACATTTGGCCATGAGGCGAACACTTCTGGCCACGTGACAGAGGAAAGCAGCATCTCGGTGTGTCGAAAGCATTACCAGAGCCTTGGGCTCAGCCGGAGATGGAGATCCGTGGAGATCCGTGGAGATCCGTGGAGATGGAGAGGTGATGTCAACCTTGGATACCTCTGCGGATGACCTTACTTGGGGCTACGCCACATTTCATGCCTTTTTGAGCGATGTGGAATCTGCTACGGTTCAAAATGGTACCCCGAAATGAAAAGAAAATCCGCAGGGGTGAATAAAACCAGCCTGGGCTCGACATGCCCTGGCAACTTCTGAGATGACTCAACTGTGGCTGCTTCTTTGCTCCCAAAGTTGCTTTTCGGGAATCCTACAACTTGAGATTTTGCTGCTGGTGTTTCTTCGGATCAATTTTGTTGGAGTTCATGAGTAATAAACACAATCAACTATAAACCATGATAAACCCAGAAGATACTGGAATGATTCGGACTTTGGATTCTTCCACCTGCACTTCGCGGTGGTTTTTTGGATGTCGCCGCTGCAACTGGTGCCACGACAGCGCTGCGATTTGAGGCAAAGAGACTTGCGGACTTTTGAGCGAGATGCTGTCTCTGGTCTGAGATCCCAGCAGTGGAGGTGAATGGGGCAGTTTCACGATGGCTTTTTTGATTTTGTGGGATCTTGAATTATCTGTTCTTATTGCTTGCATCCCATCTTACTTATGGAATTCGTATCATCTCCCCATTTCTTTTTACTGATGGCAACCCCAAACAGATAGATAGGTAAACTTCAACAAAAGTATATAGCCGAAAGATGCATTATGCATTCCTATTTTTTTGCTTGGATACCAATGCACTTGACAGATCCTGGTGGTTTCAAAGATGTTGATTTCCATACTCCGCAGGAGAAGGAACCCCATTGACTTCATATTTTTTCGATTGGGTGGCTCAACCACCAATCAGAGATGTTCTCACCTTGGTTATATCCCAATCTTTGATTTCCTATAAAATGTTTGGTTTTTATACGCTTCATTGCAAATAATCTTCAGAAGCCATGACAGGTCATCACAAACTATCAGGAAACCACATGCCTTTCCCGCAAGATTTCCCCTTTGAAAACTCTTGGGAACCCCCGGAGACCCATCATTTCAATGATTTACAGCTGTTCCCCTGGTGTTTTTGGAGGCCTTGATCCGTGGGGACTTCAACAAGTCCAGCTTCTGCGAGATGATGAGTTCCGCTCATGGCTGCTCCGCGGCTATGGCTGGGGGGCCCGGAGGGGGGGTTCCTAGGAGGACCTTGGGATGGCTCTGACTTAGCACATATTATAGTGGTTAGCATATGATGATTGTTGTTATTGCTGGTATGAGAGTTATCACATCATAAGTTATATATATAATATATATATATATATGATATATATAATATATATATATAATATAATATAATATATATATAATATATAATATAGTGTTGTTATGGCAATTATGATCTCAATATCCTTTTTTTGCCATTGGTAGATATGGCTGGATGGAGCATTCTTGGAAACGTCCAAGGCGTCGTTTAAATTGGGGAGTATCCAGCCTGCCAGGTTGGTTTATTGGATGGGGAGATCATTTGTTTGTGTTCTAACCGCCAGATTTAAGGAAGCGGAGACCTTCGAATTGCTGCGTCTTCAATAGGATTTGTCTATCGCGCCTGTGGTCATGCCTCGATTCATGGTGTCAGATATTGTATAGCTACTGGAGTCCATTTTTCTTGGCTCACCATCCTCACTAGTTGAATCCCCTATCGCGGCTGATCCTCATCTCACAATCTTGACATCTCCATTTAGCGTCCAAAGCGTTTTTCTTAGTTTGAACTCCCTTCTTGAGAAGATTGAATCAAGATACCACACCATTCTGTGTGCCAGTTCCTCCATGGCTGCTACCAGAAACCTGACAGAACTCCAAGTATCCACTTTCCATCACTTTCCATCATGTTTTTGACTCGATCATTTCTGTATGTGGCTGTTTCCTACAATTTGGGACCCCAAAAATGAGCAATAACCTTGATGATTTTGGGCTCCCACATGACTTAAGAAACCCCCAGTACTAACATACAACCATGACCAACACCATGATGACTAACATACAACCATGACCTAAATCAACCATTGGTTCCTCCATGACTTAAGACCCTGATCCCCCCTCCGATTTTTTGGGTCTCGGCCTGGCAGGAAGACTTCCTATCTTCGGATGTCGTGGCAGATTTGGCCTTTGGCCACTGCCGCCGCTTGAGGCCCACAGCAGTGCGAGTTTTTGCGGCGTTTTGGGTTGGCAAACATGGCACAAATCCTTCAAGAACTATGGAAATTATGGAACGCCCATTTTGGAGAAATTCTGAATCTTACATGCTGGTATTTTTTTGAACATTGAAATCTAACGCATTGTTCTATTCAAGTGCTTTCTAATTCCAAGCGTTTCAAAGGACAGACAGTTTTTCTCTTGGCACAGGCAGAACAAGACCGCCGAGTACTGCCAGTCCTGCCCTTGGACTTCGCATCTTTTGAGTTTGCGTTCCGGTGATCTTGGGACGATCCAGAAATTGGTTTAATTAGTGACTGGATTATGGTCCCTTTTCTTCTGAATACGGGACTGTAAACAAAATGCACCATGAATCAGTTTTGCAAGTTGGAAGGCCATCATTTCAAACATGTCCGCAGCTTTCGCAACATGGGACAGGCAGAGTCGCGTGAGGCACGGCCGGCGCCATGGCCAAAGGCACCGAGCTTCGGTCCGGACGAGGATGGCTGGCTGCTGAGCGTCAACGGGGAGCGTTGCTTCCAGATGCCGGAAGTGGATCCACTGGTGCGGGATCCCTGGAAGAATGGGGTGATGGGTGATGGTTTATTATGATTTCTTGATGATTTCTTGTGATGTTTTTCTCCAATGGAAGAAATCCATCTTTTTTGTCGGACATTTGTACGAAGACGTTGTAGTCATGACTTTTTAAGCGTCGCTCCTTCAGCAAAACCGAGGATTTGCAGCAGCTGTCTCAAGAAGAGTTGGAGCAGCTGGGTCAACGATGGCGACACGTGGACCACGTGGATGGTGAGAATTTCCTGTCGCAGTGGATGGGTTTGATGCTGCCTGTGATTGGCCACAAGACCCTGTGGGAGCTGTGCCTGCCCGGAACTCACGACACCTTGACCTATGACCTCAGTGACAGACCGGCCATTGGCGACAGCATTCCCTACATTGGCTTGTTGGAAGGAGACCACTTTCCCTCTAGATATCTTCGGAACAAGGTTTCAGAGGAGGTGATTGTGAAGGTCAGCAAGTGCCTGACCATTGAATAAAGCCATACACTCTTATAGGTGTTTCTTTGGCTTTACATGAGTTTCAACCACAATATATGTATATTATATGTCCCACCAAGATTACAGAATCTATAACTATCTACCATACTTTTGCCTATTGGATTCTGCCAACCTCAGGTGCCAAACGATCGACGTCGAAGGACAGCTCCGGGGTGGCATTCGCTTCATGGACTTCCGGGTCATCTATTCGCGCGGCAGATGGATGGGAGTTCATGGCCTGGAAACGCAGAGTGGTGCCTCACAGTACCTGCAACAAATCTGCAGGCGTTGCAACTGGGGCGCACTTGGCCCAATGCTTGGTGCCTTCATCTTTGATGCGTGTAAGAATTCCTTCACGCAAATAAAGAACAATTTCCAGAGGGACCATGGCGGATGAAGGAGATACAAACACATATTCAGGACCCTTTAGGAGGTGTTTAACAGTAGAGGGATGGGATTATGTATGGGGTATTAACTGACATGTAGAGCTACTAGAAATTCGACATGTGGAGTTTGGGTTGGTTTTACATGAGCAAACATTGCAATATAGCCGATAGAATGCATACATGGTGGTTGGTTGATGGTGAAACATGGGCCACATGGGGTGACATGCTATCTCACATGACATCTGCATACATGTATATATAATGTGTTAACAAATTATTGAGGATCTTTGATTACTTTGATTATAGTTCTCTCTCTTTTGAAATGCTATATGGAAACCTGCGCTCTCAACCGATAGAGACACGACAGGGGGAACTTTGCAGGTGGCTCCATCAGCATCCCCAAGAGATAGTGGTCCTGTGGCTGTCCCGACATGGCAATGAGCATCGCACAGGTTCGGAGCAATATCCTAATACCTCGGTGGAGGTCAAGCAGAGCTTCTTCCACGAAATCTTGGGCATTTTCGATGGTTTGGTGGTGGATCGGGAGGAAACGCCCCTGGAGACCACGGCGATTCGGAGCCTGGTGGAGCGCAACAAACGGCTGGTGCTGATTTGCTCAGACTGGGAGCAGTTCACAGGCTGTTCTAGCAAAGCGCTGGATGCTGCGGTCATTGAAAACCACCTTCCTGGTGGTTTTGATGACCCGGTGGTTGGTCCCTTACAGGAGTTCTGTGACTTGTCCAATGGATCCAATGGATCCCCGGAGGAGCAGTCGAAGTATCACATTGTCTCGCTGGCCAATGCGGCCGATGAGGTGGCAGTGAAGAGGCAAATCATGCAGACCCTCTCAGGGAATCTGTTGAAGCTGTTGGATACGAAAATGATCAGTCCAGGAAAATCCAAGTTTGACTATGTGCCGGAATTGGTGGAGCTCCTGTGGAGACTGGACCATTCTGCAAGATTCACCAACTACCATGCGCAGATCGTGCTTGAAACTGTGTGGAGCAGGTGAGCCGCATCAAAAATGACCTCATCATGACATATCAGGACTCATCCCTTTAGCCGCCAAGGAAAACGGGAAAGACTTGGAAATGCCCCAAGCACGACATCCTCATATTTCAGCACATGCTATGTACAGGCATCTATAAAATCCCTACTCACATTCAGATTTATACATATGTTTGAGTCATGCTCCATGTACGAGATTGCTTCCCTTTTGGTGTCAAGTTTGTTAAACATCCCAGGTGACTATCATCAAGCACCCCACACTATCCCACATTTTCCCACTTATGTTGGTAAAAAATGGTCAATGGGATGAAATAAATAGAATTGGGTAGAGTCTCGTAGAGTATATATATATACATACACTTGTGGAGCATAGTTGTGGAACCAGGATGGGATATTTTTTCCCGATTGAACCAAGCAGCATCTTCCGTGCTCAGGTGTCATTTGCCTCAGGCCATCTACATCGACATGGTGACCGACACTGGTGGCATCGAGATCGGAGATGGTTGCGAGTTCGGATACGTCGACACGATTCTGGCCTATAACGTGCTGCATGGACGAATAGCACCACCTGATTCTGCTGGTGATGCCGGAGATGATGCTGAGAAGGCGAAGAAGGCGATGCTTGCGGCGATGCTTTGTCGCAAAAGTCTGAGGCCGCTGTGCAGGTGGGAGGACCGATGGAAGGGACGTTCAAGGGGGTGGCCGCTGGTCCCTTGTGTACGGCCCTTTGCTGACCCCACGGCCTGGTTTCACATCAGGTGCAAACACTCAGACTGGAGGGTTCCAAAGGTTTGGGACATTGCAGGGGCAGAAAGTGGCAACGGCGCCAAATTGATTCAGTATACACTGAACAACCAGGCGAACCAAAAGTTTCGTTTTGAAGACTGCGGGGATGGTTACTTCAAGATTCTTGTACAGCATGCTCCCGGTCTGGCATTAGATGTCGAAGAGCAAGTTAACGAGGACGGGACTCGTTTGCACCTGTGGACTGACCATGGAGGTCCCAGTCAGCAGTTTCGATTTGACTCCAAGCAGAACGGTTTTTTCCAGGTTGTCTCCAGACTCTCTCAGAGAGCCCTGGATATCGAGCACCAATCCACCGACTCTGGAGCACCCGTCCATTTGTGGTTGCCACATGCTGGCCAGAGTCAAGAATTTCAATTTCTTCCTGCCAGATAGGAAGCAGAAGTAGCAGACTTTGAAGTGTTGCTCTTCAAATTTCATATTGATGGCCATGTTCAATGCCCCTTTACAATTTCCATTAATCTATATTGATCTCCTATCTCAACCATCTGTTACTACCTTCACTGTGACCATGTGTGATCTGTTGCCAAACAGCTTCCGCTTTAGCAGATTTGCCCAACTGGCTTCTGCACAGCCTGACGGACTTTCGACCGCGAGTCGCTGGTGAACATCTGCGGCTGTCAGGGTCGATACTGGAACCTTGAAATATCAGATCCCTCCAAGTTGCTACCAGTGGTGCCGTTGTTGAAAAGACCTCCAAAATATACCTGTAAAAATTTCATGGGCCATAAAATGTCCGCATTTCCTGGTAGATTCGGCTGAGGAGAAATCTGGCTGAATTTTGGTGCATTTTAAACCCCCCCGTATTGAGCAACAACCAATTCAACATATTTTAAAATCATGAATGTTGTATGATATTTCCTACGATTCCCTTATCTTTTTCCAATTTTTTGGGGGGAATTCCCCGTTTAGAAATCCCTGCCCTCCCTTTCTTCCCCGTCTTAGGCGTTTCAAGGGCGTCTTGAGCGCGGCCGTGAAAGCCAGTGAGACGGTCGACACCTTGCGTACTGCGCTCAGAAGTGGCTGATTCTGGTGGTTTCAAATATCCAACACACATTTTCTGGTGATAGTAGCGGGACACAGAAACACACACACACATATATATATATATATAAATAAATATAAATATAAATATAAATATAAATATATAAATATACATAAATATAAATATAAATATAAATATAAATATTAATATTAAATATGTATATATATATATATACATGGAAGTGACTCTATATATTGTTTAATGTTTGAGTGTATGTATACGATGAAATAGGTTGAATGGTCACAACTCAAGATTTGCGAGGTTTTGTGGTTACAGCCCCAGTCGTAAACTATTCTTTTGGGTCCATTTAGTAGCGGTAATATGAGGTGAGTGCTACATGCTCGAGCTGGAGCAAAAGTCCGAGTGATGTGCTCAGAGTGCCACTACTTCTTTGCGCCTATAACCGAAGTCAACCTGTGTGAAATCCAAACCATGGGTCAGTACAGTACCTGGCACTACATAAAATGCAGAATGATTGACCAATGGATTTTGGGGCTACGGCCCATTTTTATGCAAACCTATCTGGGTTGTGGTCAGAATTATTGCATGTCAACTGACGAAAGTGCCCCCAGTGGCTGCTTAATTTGGAGGGCCCCCACAATTACGCAAAAAGGGTCAACATCCGGAGATGACAATTAGCAACTTGATTATGGTTTCCAAGTGAAATTCAAACAAAAATATACAAGAATTGTAATTTTTGCTAGAACATCTAAACATGTCGGGTGATGCGACGAAGCTCACCTGATGAGCCCAAGTTTCATGGTGATAAATAGCGCGTTCCACATCTCTTTCATGTGCTTGAGCCCAACATTTAGGTGATAGCTGTTTCCAACAAATGCACTAACGAACGCGCTATCATCATTTTCCTTTTCAAGAAGAGCCATAAATTGGGGTATAGCAGTGGCATCTTTCATTTTGAGCCCAAGTCCAACCGACTTTCATCGCTTTACAACGTCCAGGTCGACGACTGCCACCACTACCCCGACTCTGTTTGCAGCTGCTGTTGAGGTGCTGAAAAACTAGGGGATTGACACCAGGTTTGTAGCAATCTTCGTGGGAAGCCATGCATTTCGTGGGGATATATGGTGATATTTTATGAGAGATTGTGCAGACAACCAACCAGATGAAGATGTTTGGGATTGTCAAACCAACAAATTGAGACAAACACACACATTATGGGGCAGTACTCGCATGTCTCAACACCCACCAATGAAAGCAGAACATTGGCCACAAGAATGCTCCAATTTTTCGGGGGCAGCAATTTCGAGCGATACAATTGCTAGGAACCCATAACAAAAATGGGGACCGGACATATGTTCCCGGTCAGAATGACAGATTTGGGATCTCATTTTGGGATCATATGAGAGAAGTAGTTGAGAATCACGATTCGATGAGTGTACAGCCTGCCTTGAAACGATAGATGCAATGCCTCTGATGTGAAGATCCCAAATTTTCATAAATTTTCGTGTTCTTCATCTCAAACCCAGAGTCCAGAGTCGCCAAAGGCAGTTCTTCCAGCCAAGATAGGAGGCTCGGTGATGGGAACAGGATGGGAACAGGACATCTGGTTTCTGCTGGGTCAATAGACGTTCAAGAGCTTGACCCACACCTTATAAATGTCATATCTCATATATCCAGGTCGTCCTAACTTGAATACTAATCCACAACTTCAACAAGAAGCTTATCCAAACTTTTCAAAATTCAAGCTTTGCAGTTGAGTACTGCCAGTTTTTGGACGGATCACCGATTTTGGATGTCAGGAATTGTGCCAGCGGTGCCTGTGGTCACTGCCCAGCCAGTTGTGGCCATCGCAAAGGCGCCAGCCGGTGCAACTGTCCACGTCCCCGGGCTTACAACAAAAAGGAGGTACTCCCAAAAACGATGGAAAAGTAACTCATCAATTTCATCAAATATCATCCAAAGAGTTGGGAATCAACTTCTCAATCTGGTCATATGCTTTTGACCTAGGCCTGGGGTGTATGTCTAGTTGTTTGCACAGTGGTTCCATGGAGGACTTCGAGATGCTCAGACTGGACGATTCAAGACGAATCTAGGTTGAAAAAGTCTGGATTTCGCAGAAGTTTGAAGGGAACATTTTTAGAAGACAAATATTGTAAACTTTGCACATGTTCCGAAGACCCACTAATTGCCACTAATTTTTTAAGGTTTCAATCCGCTGATATTCTGGGAACAAAGATCATACCCTAAAAACAAACACATTGAGACCATCAGAATCCAACTCCAGGTGCCTGCTGACAGCAACCAGAGTCGAGTGCCCAATGTCTTGACCGCGGTGAATGCGTCCAATTTCACCGGCAGGGGCACTCAGGTTGTGCCATTGGGTGATGATCCATAAAGCCAAGCTATTTTTTTGAAGATTGAAAAGAGGCATCACCCCCCCGTATCACCCGGGAGATTATCCACTTGGAGGCATTAGCCAACCATGCATTGGTGTTCACAGCAAAAAGCTTAACAGGGTGGAGATAGGGATGATCCATGACTTTTTCAGCTTGGACTGTACTTCTCCATGTGGAAAGACTTGTGTATCCGGTATGGAGGGAATGTCCTTCACGGGGAATTTACAGGAAACCATGGATTTCACCCTGTAGCTTCCCTAACCATTCTGGTATGGTCGCTCTGACGTCAGCTGAGGCGGAGTGAACGCCTCCATGATGGCGCTCCCTGGCTCGCTTGATGCTCGCTTGTTTCCACCATTTCTCCGTGCGTCTATCGTTGCAGCATGTTGCAGCCATTTCTGGTTCAAACTTGGCAGAGCTGTCTCAACATGTTTTATCATGTTTCATCATCTTTTATGTATTAGATGTTGAACTTTTCTTTGTTGTTTCTAATTTCAACACTTTTGAATCCCTAGTTGTAGATCAACCACCAGAGTCATGTCCGCCGCAAGTTGTTTGGCTAACGATCGCTTGACCCTTGAATGGACGGCAGCAGCGAAGAGTTCAAGGTGGCGCCTGCTAAACCTCCTTTTTGGAGTTGCTGGAATTCCCCGTCCCAGAATTTGCTAGAAGAAATGTTGGCAACACGAGTTCTTTGGGGTTTAGATAGGGTTTTAATCCAACCTTTGGCCCCTCTGGCCGTTATCCATTGATGCTGGAACTCCATCCAAATCATGATTCAATCACATTCAATCACTCTTCAGCCATGGGGTCGTACTTGTAATCTTCTATGTATGGTTCATTCTCCACTGTACTCATCCAAACGAAATGCCCTACATGTGGATAAGTGTACGTATTCTGAGACAAACCGAGTGCTGGGAGTGTGAACTTGTGAATTCCCGTGTACCCAACCCCCACCAACTTGTTCTTCTATTCTGAGAATAGGCTACCCCGCGAATCTCATGGTTTACCGTCACATTAGTCTGGTTTTTCATGGCAAAATTTGTGGGCGCTGAGCTTTCGCTTTGGTCAGGCGCTCATCAGTGATGAAGAGCTCAAAGGCATCTTTGACGAACTCGAGCATTGGGGGAACTGCGTTTGGGGCCTGAGCTCAAGTGTGAATGGTGGAGGTACTGCTATGGATCCAGATTTCTTTGACGTTTTAGTGCCATAGTTTGGTCATGTGGATCACGAAGAGGTCCATAGTAGCTTGATTTTACGTGATTTTCAGGACTTTTTAAATACGAAACTATGCAAACTATGTTGGGACGCCAAAACCAGTTCCCGCAGATGGCGCCCTCAGAGATGATCCAGGATCAGTGGTTGGTTGAAGGGAAACCGTTCCAACATGGCTTTCTCTGAAAACATGATACCCATGTTCCCCCCCAGTAAACTGACCCTAACTTGGTGTTTTGTTTCCTGATTTTTGGATAACTATGGATATGACCTGGATATGAACCAGGATAAAGCCATATCAATCCATTGTTTTCCCACAAAAAAAATCCCATGCATTTCCCCTGCATCTTTCCATGTTTCAAGCGGTGATCCTCCAGATTTTCCACCTAAGGTGGGGCTATATATGCACGGCTCCACCATCTTCTTAAACCACCAGCCCAATGACTTGGCCCCTCGGAATGGACCAAGGGCCGCTAAATCCACTGGTTAAATGGCTCGAAATGACCATGAAATGGACAGAGAATGGTGGGTATACCCTAATTTTAGACACAAAGCATCACATAGCCGTGTGGAAAATGACAGAAACCTAGAAATCTGATATCAAAATAGTACGGATTATATCTTGCTTCTATCTCCATATGTCATTTGTGGCCCTCCTTAGTGAAGAATCGTCAAGATCTGGTGTGGGCATGTCAGCATGGAAACTTGGTGAAGCACCGCACTCCAACTCTTTGTTGATCAACAAAAATGGTGTCCTTGCCACCTGGGAAAGCACGCTGGATTGCTCAGGATCTGATTGCAATCGTGGACGGGGCCAAAAGGCTTATTGATCCCAACACCAAGGAGCAGTTTGGATGATTTGCATTGATTTGCGGCTGCGTGGCCAATCATTGCCAACCAAGGCCTACAAATGAGGATTATTACTGGGGGAACATCAATTCACATCAAGTCATACTGTATCAGTTTTATCGTATTGCACCAGGAATTTTCAGGGTTGAGATTTATCAATCATCAAGAATTGCAACAAACGTGCAAATGGCAGATTCAGCAGGGAAGCATCCCTGTGTTGAATCGAGGTCGTTCTTTTTGGGGACAGACCAGTTCAGCAAAAAGTTTGTTTCACCATAATTTAGATGTGATAGCTGTAGATGGGATGATTTTCAGACAGATATACTTGCAAACAAGTCTAGCAACCTGCGTGAAATATCCAATCAATCTCTTGATCCTCAAAGTACTCACATGGATAAAGATACACATTGGCTAATCATTGGCTAAGCTACCTATTTTTCTTGGTCAACCCGGGGACTAGGTCTACTCGATATTATTTTCCATTGTAAAAGGCAGCTACTTCGCCTGTCGCGTGAGGAGTCTCAGTTCATTCTGGGGCGCTGTGAAGTCTCCGTCTATACACGTGACTCGTGCAGACCCGGCGCTGGCGTTTGGGTGGTGCTTACATGATGGTAATGCAGGTGAGCACCTCATATGATGATGTGTTAAAACCGATGGTACAAGGGTTTTGACCCATAGCCATATGATGATGTAGTGTGCAGTTTTTGCCCATGTTCTTCCCAAGATGTCCAAGAAGTGCACAAGATGAGAGTTGCTCTTTGGGCGGATTCTATACCTTCAACATTTGGCATTTCTTTCCCCCTGGATGGTAAATTGAAAGGTTGAACACGAACACCACATTTGCCAAACCTCTCTTTCCAGTCTCATTTTTTTGCGGGACCAGTCAGAGGGAGTTGGGCCATGTTGGGCTCAGGTGAGTTCTTCCTGGATCGGCTGGAAGCCATGGACATGACGATGTTGAGCCTCGGGTTTCAGCCACGAAATGCAGCGGAACTTTACAAGTTGGAGATTTTGCCACAGTTCGTTAAAGAAACAAAACCATGGGGAGATGTAGCCAATAAGACTGTTTTTTGGCAGAGTTTCATTTCCGAATTGCTTCCAGGGTGGGATCCAAAACTACCAGAGGAAACTGACCGGTTGGCTTTCCAGCTGAGGACATGCCTCTCCACGCCCGCGCGATTCATCATCAAAGGACTGGAAGATGATCGCGTGCGAAACTTTCAGCTGAAGCTCGACGTGTTGGAGGACGGAATTTTCGGGCTTCAGGTTCAAAGAACTCGAAACTGGAGTTCTTTCCAAGCAAAGGTGGTGTATCATTTCATCTGCAACAAAATCTGGTGATTTCGAAGATCGAACAGGAGACCCAGCATCTCAGCTATCTCCTGCTATCTCCATGTCTGGAACCTCGCAGGAGCAAACGGCTTCGTATGCAGACTACACGTGGCTCAAGTCTCATCGACTGCTTGACCGGACCAAGGAGGGTTGGGTCGAAATCTTCGGGTTCTTGAGGATTTTGATCCCATAAAATCACATTATATATATATATATACACAGTATATATATATATATATATTTATTTGCTATATATATATATATTATACTATATAGTATTTTAAGATATACCTAAATATAAAATCATATGAAATCATCAAACACATAAATCATCCATTTCTCCAGCTAAAGGTTGACCAGCTTGCTGGGGGAACTAGCAGATTTCCGGAAAATTGACCAAATGAAATTGAGAACATCCTGGTGACATGAGGCGCCACGCTTGCAGGTTCTCTACAAGGCTTGCAAGAACACTTATTTTGTCGGGAGCCACAGTTGGCGACACCTTCCATTCACACTCAAATATGTGTTGTCCCTGGAAACATCACATAAAAGCTTAACAAGATTGAGAACTCCCCAATTTCCCTAATTTCCCCGATCAAATCCACTGCTTGCTGCTGGGTTGTTTTGAACATTTCAACATTTCCAGCGATCAGATGGCCAACCATTGTAACTGTAAATATACTGGATTCGTTCCCAGATTGATATAGATCTACTCTCCCTGCTGACATGATATGGTTCTTCGATAGATTGGTCTACGGGAAAACTCATTCTAGGAAAGACCTATCTTTAGAAACATTAGAAACAAACACCGACAAACACCCCTTGATTCCATATTTCCTGTACATCCCCTTCAGTCAAGCCATTGATTTCTGAGTCCTTTCGTCTTCTGGACTTCGGATGTCAACTGGTGGAGACGGGGCGTATCCCCGACCTGGCCGCGGCCAATGGCATCTACGATTGCGCCAAGCAGATCTGGGAGCTTCTGCAGATCCAACCGGGTCTCTTGGCTGCGCTACAAGTTGCATCAGTTTTATCATACCGAACAGTCATCAGATTCAGAGGCAGAGGAGATTTTTTTTTTGGGAGGATGTTTTGTTTTTTCTCAATATGTTTAAAGCCTCCGCGAAAATTTGGTGACCTTTGACCTTTTTTGGACGTGACAGATGGTTCGCAACGTGACATTTTTTGTGGAGAGATTCTGTGACATGGCCCCTGCGAACTCTGCAGCAGCAAGGTGACTGGGATGTCGTCGAAGCTGTTTTCGGGCATCACTTCGAAATGATGTCTGAACGCTCAGTTGATCCGGGGTTGGTGAAATACGAAACCTGGGGGCTGGATCATGGCAAAAATGACTGGTGTTGAGAAATCGTTGGACCGCCCACATCTTGAGCCCCCCTGAAAATCAGACCTGGAACCAACAAAAACACCTTGAACAAAACACATCCGGAGTTAAATGCTCCTAAAAATCGCCTAAAAGTCGCCGAATTAGCTGATATTTTTGAGGTACCAAACAGTTCAACTGAAACAGCCTTGTGATGTCAGGCGAAAGAAATTCCAGTTGAGCATGGAAGCTGCAAAACTTGGGCGAGTTGAATTACCTCAGGACTTTTTGGGTCCAGGACTTCTTTTTTTGAATACTTGTGGCCAATTGGTCAATGGATATATGGGCTGTTTTTCCTCTCAACAACATGTGGCTGGTGGAAAACTACTGCATCACTTGAAGAAATGCTGCAAAGAACCCAGGACAAAGAGATTAGCAAGACTGCAAGATTCAATAGTGGTCCGAGGCAGAGATCCGGGAAAATTCATGGACTAAAAACCGTGTCAAGAATTAAGCTAGGAACCAATTTTTCCAATTGAACAATCCCCAGTTGTTTCCAAATTCTAACAAGTAACAGTAAATATAGTATCTGCAAAGCATGGGAACCTCAAGATTGCATGAACACATCAGATCTAGTTGGTGGTTTCAGGTTTCAGATATGTGTTCTTTTCAAACCCATTTGGGGATGATGATGTCAACTGCCAGTTGCATCATCTTGGGGCAACCGATGGTGGGCCCCATCTCGGCAGGAGCCACAGCCTGAAGATACCGAGCCCGAGGAGAGTTGCAGCCTGTGTGGCTGCCAGATGGATGGCTCCCAAAAGTTTCAGGCCTCGTTTTAGCCGCAGGAAGCCTATATGGCTTGCTTCGACATTCTACAGATTGGAAGTGATTTACAAGGAAGAGTTGGCAGGAAACCATGTCATGAAACAGCACATGTTGTTAAATTCAAATACACATGTCTTGTAGATTTTGCCTTTCAACACCACATTCTGCGAGGTGTAAAATGTTAGGATTTGCTATAACGTGGCATGTCACTCCTGACACCGTAGCCCTTTTTCACTCAAGCTGTGCCTAAGTGGCACGAGGGTAGACCACGGAGTCACNTGGCATGTCACTCCTGACACCGTAGCCCTTTTTCACTCAAGCTGTGCCTAAGTGGCACGAGGGTAGACCACGGAGTCACCCAATACCTGACCTGCTGAGTCAGAAGAAAAGAGCCCAATCTTGCTGCTGCTGCCTTGGTTGTGACTTACTCCGTCAAACCTTTCATNCCACGGAGTCACCCAATACCTGACCTGCTGAGTCAGAAGAAAAGAGCCCAATCTTGCTGCTGCTGCCTTGGTTGTGACTTACTCCGTCAAACCTTTCATTTTACATTCAATATGTATATAGGGGTGATGATAATTCATAGCAACCCCACGGCGACCTCTTCATAGCTGATGTGTCGTAGGGGGAGCCCAGCATAAACATGGCCACAGATCTTGTTTGTGCTTCACTCTGGCTTGTCCAGATGATCTGGAGTGCGAAGTAAAGCCCAAACTGGCCATAGTATCCTCCGCCAAAAACTGGGGGGTCTTTTTGTCTGAAACACTTTCTTGGAGGCATACGTGTGATTTTCTAGCGACTCTAGTGACCACACAAATACTGTACCTCACCATAAATCGAACAAATCGAATCCCGTTTCTCTTTTTGGGCTTGTGATAGTGGGGTTGGCTACTACTAGCATTTTGTATTTGTATTTCATGCTGCTTCATTTCTTCCTTCTGCACATTTGAAAGTAGGATGCCACCAAATTCGATGAATCATCATGTTTGCCCCAGCACAATGGCCATTCCTAAAACGGGCGTTTTGGGACCCACATCATATCAAGTTGGTTATATGGGATACCCATGATATCCTCATGATATCTATTGTTGATCCAGGTGAAGCTGCGACGCTGCAGCTGTTTCTGCTTGAGCAGCTGAAAGTGGGGCAGAAAGTTTCGGGACAAGTCCTGAGCCATTGCAGGATTTGGGCAGCCGAAGATGGAAAATTGATGGCAATTGTCTATGTTGAGAATGATCATGCATGAGATTTCTCAAGATGCCCCAAAATTGAAGACTCAACAGAGCTAAACTAGACAGTTGATGCTTTTTTGGAAGTGAATCACAATGCGAAACACGTAGATCGGAGCAAGTCTTTGCAATTTCCCGAGGTGATCGACACAGTGCAATTGCAGCATCAAATTAGGACCAGAATCCCAGCAGCAACTTCATCATCATCCCATGATCAAACCATCAGCACCCCACACGGTCAAGAACTGAGAGACCGAATCAACCGCACATGACTTTCCAGCCATCCACAGGGATGTGCCCGTCGCTATGATGCATCCCCCAGGGCCAGGTCCATCCTCCTTGGACGCGTTGATCTTTGGAGCCTCGGATGTGGGACGGCACCGGGAGAGAATCCCTGAGGGAAGTCTCCCTGCCAACTCTGGTGAAGGTAGTTGCAACCGCAAGTGCACAGGATCATTTTGATGAGTACAACTGGAAGAACGGATAGGGGCCCAGAAAAACCAGAATGAAACCACCATAATGAAACCACCATCATTTTCTGATTGATTGGGGAGTATGATCCCCAAGTGCTTCAGATTTGTGGAGCGCCTCAACCACCAACGAGTTTAGAATTGACACCTTCGACGTCTTGAAGTTTCCGTCTATTTTTTTGGATGAACATCCATAACTACAAGGCATTTTGATGTAGAAGGGTAGCAGGGTGAAATGACCCATACCATCTTTGGAGAGTTGATGCCCACCATGCCCTGGCCGACTGTCCCACTCGGATACCTGAAGGAAAGACGCTCCAAGACCTACAGCGGATCCATTCGCAGCTGCTTTTGATGAGACTGGACCGATGTTTACCGATGTCTTCATGTGTTGATGCATCTGTGGCAGCCACATATCATCAAGTAATTCTTGACTATGGGATGTGTTCCAAAACATGGGCGTTTGATCAGATTTGATTGGAGGATGTACTTGACCCCAAACTTATATGGTTCAATGCCTTTGATTTTCCACATTAACAGGGACGTCCAAAACTGATAGCGATAATAAATTGATGTGAGGGTGGGGCCAACGCCAAAGCCCAATCTGATTTTTTCCCACTCGTTTCATCCCGTTTATCAGGCCCTTTCCTTTGATGCCACTGGCATGGCAAGCTTCACCATGCGCGTAGAGGCCGGTGATGGCTAGACATTAGATGCCACAAGAAAAAACATGTTTAGTTTAGTTTGGAATTTGCATTGCATAATGTTGCTCCCTGCCACATGAATGCTCTTGCACAGTTTTTTCAAAAAAGTGCTCATCCTGAAATTATTTCTGATCCTGTTACCGTTTTATTTGATGTTGCGCGTCCTTGGCGTGACATTCATGTGCATAGCCGGGAACGCATGTCATGGGCGCCTTTGGATTGTGTTCCCCGCGCCAGGAATGCAGGCATAAGCAGCGCTCGAGAGACGAATGTTTCGAAGACAACGCTCAAGCAGCTCGAGAGACTGCCGGTGCTCCCCGCAGCGAATGCATGCCCCAGCCAGTCTGCCATGCCACAGGCAGCTGCGCAGCTCTTCACGGGGTGCAGCAGCAACTGCGAGTGCCCTGCTCCTGTTTTGTCTCGATCCCCTCCCGGGTTCATGTGTGAATCACACTTAAGCTGCTCCTTGCAACATAACAGGGAAAAGAAAACCTCTCACACAAATTCGCGCGACCTGTGCGGGCACTTCGTGGCCAATCTGCGCGCCACAGAGTGAGGAGTCCGACAGGTCATGGCTGTCCTCCCTCCAGGCTTCCAAGGGCCAGGCAGTTGGGAGGTGGTCCCGCAATGGTATGAGGCTTTTCCGGCCCCTGAGGACCGCAAGGCCCGGAGTCGTATGTTATTGTGAGCGTTGACATGCCTCCATCAGCTATTTGGCGGAGGCTGGTGCATTTCAAAGCCGGGGCTCCATGCCTTTCGTTTCCTGATTGGTTGTGCGTCTTCTGTTGCTTCTCATTCCGATCTTCCAGTGTTCCCGCTTTTCTTCTCCTTCATGACGCAGGCGCCGACCTGATGGGAGAAGCATCACAAATAAATAAACGCGCCAAAAAAAACGAACCCCAAAAATAAACGCAACAAGAAAAAAGTCAGGAAGCAAGGAAGGAAGAAAGGAAGGAAGAAAGGAAGAAAGGAAGGAAGGAAGGAAGGAAGAAAGGAAGGAAGGGAGGAGGGAAGGAGGGAAGGAGAGAAGGAAGGAAGGCAGGAGGGAAGGAAGGCAGGCATGCAGGCAGGAAGGAATGAAGGGAGCCAGGAAGGAAGGAAAGAAGTAAGGAATCAAGGAAAGAATATAGGAGAGAAGGAAGGAAGGAAGGAATGAAGCAAGGAAGGAGAAAAACAGGAATCAAAGAAAACAGGAGGGAAGGAATGAACGAACATAAGGAGGAAGGAAGGGAGGAAGGAAGAGAGGAAGGAAGAAAGGAAGAAAGGAAGGAAGCAAGGAAGGAAAGAAGGAAGGGAGGAACCATCCTTAAATAGACCCTCAACCAACCTTAAGCCCAAACCCTGAATACATATATTGAACCAACCGCAAATCCAGTTGTAAAGAAACCTTGACGCAACCCTGAAACCGATCTAAATAAATCCAAACCAACGTTAAAACCAACTCGAAATACGCCTTGGCCAAGCCTAAAGCCAACCCTAAGCCAACCCTAAACTAACCCTAAAACCAGCCCTCGCTGAATTCAAAACCAATCTTGAAGCAACCTTTAAACCAACTGTAATGCAAAATTAAACCAACCCTTGAAGCAACCCAAAAACCAAGCCTGAATAAACTTAAACAAACCCTATACCAACCCTAAGCCCAACCTTAAATAGACCCTAAACCAACCCTGAAACCAACCCTAAACCTAACTGCTCTTCAGCCCGCCCCCAACATTTAAAACCAAGCTTGCACACTCGTAAATACATTACTTTCCGTGTAAGGTGTATCTTGCACTTTTGGGGGGACACTTCCTCCTTCTTCTCCTCGGCATCCTCATAGTCCTCCTCTCATCATATTCTTTTTGATGCGTTTATAATGTTTTTGATTCCGGACATGGCAGGGGAGTTGCCGCAGGCTGCAGGTTTCAATGGGCGGGTATTTTTTTTGACGCGTTTACATTTTTTTGATGCAGCCAGGATATTTTTTGATGCGTTATTTTTTTTTGATCAGGGTCCCCTGACTGGCTGGGGGGTCGGGACCTCAAAAGCGAGTTTCTTCATGTCAGCCAGTCACATGCCTGTTCCACCCTTGCCGCGCTGCTCAGGGATGGGCCTATGACGATGAGGGCGCAGTGGCTCGTGATGAGCTGGCTGACCGCGGCATCTTGGGAGGGTCGAACCCGGTGACTGTCAAACCGGTTGGCGGTGCAGCGTTCGTTTTCAATGAATGCTGTGGGCGAGAGTATTGGTTTCAAACCGTTTTGGAAGATCAGTGGAAGTCAGGCAGCCGTTTCAAGACGGTTGCTCTGATCTACGCAGGCAATGACCTGGGTAGGACCGACAACCAAGTGGTCGTACGTCTAGTCGACATTGTCGGCCGCAGCTACTTTCCGGTTCCTCGATCTTCCAAAAAGGGCCCATGAGAATATCTATACCTATATCTACATCTATATCCCTATATAATATATATCTGTCTATATATCTATATATCTATATCTCTATATAAATATAAATATATATATATATATATCTATATATCTAAAAGTCTATATATCTATATGTCTATAAATCTATCTACCAATATCTAATCTATATCTATATCTATCTGCCTAAATCTATCTACCTATATCTAATCCATATTTATATCTTCATCTATATCTATAAATCTATATCTATATCTTCATCGGTATCTATATCTATATCTATCTCTATCTCTGTGTCTATTTCTAAATCTATATCTATTTCTATCTAATCTATCTATCTTCCTTATCTAATCTTATCTAGATCTATTTCTATATCGATATCTATTTCTATATCTATATCTAATTTCTATTTCTATATCTATATCTATCTCTATCTCTATCTGTATCTCTATCTCTATCTAGATAGATAGATAGATCGATAGACCGATAGATCGATGGATAGATCGACCGAAAGAAAGATAGATAGATAGATAGACAGATAGATAGATAGATAGGTGGATGGATAGATAGATAGCTAGATAGATAGGAAGGTAGGTAGGTAGGTAGATAGGTAGATAGGTAGGTAGGTAGGTAGACAGGTAGATAGATAGATAGATAGATAGGTAGATTAGATTAGATTAGCTTAGATTAGATTAGATTAGATTACAAGAGATTAGATAAGATTTGATAAGATTAGAAAAGATTAAATTAAATTAGATTAGATTAGATTCGACCAGATCAGATGAGATTAGATAAGATTAGATCGCCTTAGAAAAAAGAAATAGTGCATTGATCGGATCGTTTTACAGCGGCACGTCACAAGAATGTAACAGTAGCAACACAAATCGTGATTTCTGTTGTTATTTCGCAGCTGTGTCAAGATTTCTCAGACCGGTAAAAATTGCCAAGGGCTCCTGCTTTCGTTGATCGCTTGATTCCCAGAACCTCAAAAGTTCAAAACATAATTCAAAAACTCACCGTATGCCTGGCCTACCGTAAGCTTTGCTGCCCGCAAACTGCAACTTGTCTCAGGCAAAAATGGCAGCTCGGAGCCAAGCGACCTCATGGACTAGTATTATGAATTTCAATCGTTGGGCAGGGTCCGAACACATGGTTACAAGAAAGGGCCGCGGCTACAGGTAGAACCAATGAAATGGACGTTTCTGAACGCCTTGAACGGCGAGGAGTACTCGGTGACCATGGTGGAGCCAGGCGTAACAAAGGGGCAGGGGGCCTGCAGCACGCAACGTGAGGACCATTAGTACGTCACCGTGAGGAAATAGGTCATGAACTTTCGCCTGCAGGTCCTGCCTTCTGGTCCTTCCGGGCCACGAAGAGGCTGAGGGAACTGCTGGGGCTTGGTCCACAGGCTGAAGAAAGCCTGTTTCACAATGGAACACCCCTACGTTGCAAAGCCGACTGGGAGCGCGAGGGGCAGCCGCGGACCATCAATTTTGTGGCCAGGCGTGCGTCTCCAGAAGCGCAGGCGCTGCGCAACATGCGCTTCGTATGATAAAAAAGCAGCTCGCTCGAAGTGCGGATTAAGGGACTTGACAAAAGATGAGAATTTGGGACGATGCTGAGGCACTCTGCACACTGTCAGATTGTTTGCTGCAGCAACATTTATGTGTATCCATTAACAAACTTCACAAGATGTATATTGGGATGGGGGGTGGGGGGGACTGTTAACGTTCATGTTCATTTGCGTCACACATGATGTATATTGGGGTGGGGGTTGGGGGGACTGTCAACGTTCATGTTCATTTGCGTCACACATGATGTATATATTGGGGTGGGGGGTGGGGGGGGGACTGTTAACGTTCATGTTCATTTGCGTCACACATGATGTAAATTGGGGAAGGGGTTGGGGAGAATCTACTGCTACGTTGAAGTTATCTTCTTTGAAGTTATCTTCTCTTGCACTTCTCTGGAAGCTACTGCTACGTTGAAGTTTTCTTCTCTTGCACTCCTGTGCCTTTTTTCACAATTTTGAACACGGTTCTGGTTCTGACCTGGAACCAGCCAGCATAATATACAGCCATGTAGCCAAATCTAGCCTTGCTCTAGTGCACCCAGATCAATATGCATATCTATTTATATATATATATATATGTATATGTTGATATTTACACGTCATTTGATATCGCATGCTGGCGCAGGTGCCGCGCCACCACGCGCACCTCATCAACGCGGCTTTCGCGACCTGGTGGCGGGTCCAGAGAGGTTTTAACCAGGGTTACAAACCTCTTTCGGACGAAGGCCGCTTTCCCCTGAAGGACTGCCCGCCCCAGAGAGCGTTGCGATTTTTTTGCCCTTATTAAGATAAGTTGATGTTATTACCCCAATCCACATATTTGCCAGAGGGTGTGGCAGATTTTTATACACTATTGAGATAAGTTGATGTTACTACCATGTTGGGTGTGGATCAACGTCCGGGTTGGAGCGAAAATGTGCAAAGGCAAATGTGGTAATGGCAACCAGTCTTTCACAGTCTCTAACAGTTCGAAAAAAAGAAGTCGGGTTGGGTAAGGTTTACCTGGTTGAAGTTGAAGGTGCAAAATGTGCAACAGCAAATGTGGTAATGGCGACCAGGCTTTCACAGGTTCTAACAGTTTCCCACCCAAAATACAGCGGGTTGGGTAAGATTTACCTGGTTGAAGTTGAAGGTGCACAATGTGCAACGGCAAATGTGGTAATGGCGACCAGTTTTCACAGGTTCTAACAGTTTCCAAAAGAGAAGTCGAGTTGGGTAAGGTCTACCTGGTTGAAGTTTAAGGTACAGAATATGCAAAGGCAAATTGTGGTAATGGCGACCAGGCTTTCACAGGTTCCAACAGTTTCCAAAAAAGAAGTCGAGTTGGGTAAGGTCTACCTGGTTGAAGTTTAAGGTACAGAATATGCAAAGGCAAATTGTGGCAATGGCGATCAGATTTTCACAGGTTCTAACAGTTCCAAAAAAAGAAGTCGAATTGGGTAAGGTTTATCTGGGTGAAGTTTAAGGTGCAAAATGTGCAAAGACAAATGTGGTAATGTGGTAAGTGTGACCAGGCTTTTTCACAGGTATTAACACAGTTTTCAAACAAAAGGCGGGTTGGGTAAGATTTACCTGGTTGAATTTTGAAGTTCAAAATGTGCTATATATTGACAGGAGGGGCCCCTCTTTTTTTCAACCTTGCATCTCTTTTTTTCAACTTTGCTTCTTTTTTTCAACCTTGGAACTCTTTTTTTTCAACCTTGCCTCGTTACCTCTCTTTTCTAACCTTACCCACCTCTTTTTTCTAACCTTGCGTCTCTTTTTTTAACCTTGCGACTCTTTTTTCTAACCTTGCCGACCTCTCTTTTCTAACCTTGCACCTGTCTTTTCTAACCTTGCACCTCTCTTTTCCAACTTTGTTTTGCATCTACCCAACAGGCTCTGGGAGTCTCTGGGAAGCTTTTGGGAGGCTCTCAGAAGCTCTGGGAAGCTTCCGGAGTCTGTCGGTAGCTTCTCGGAGTGTCGGGCTTCTGGGAAGCTGTGGAAAGCGGATCCCCTGATCACATGCGTTTATGTGCTTTGCAGCATTGAAGTGCTTTGCAGCTCCAATGCTTTGCAGCATTGGGTACCTTGCGGTACAAATATGGATGAAGTACCTTGCGGTAAGTGAAGTCTGTGTTCTTGGTGAAGATGTTCATGCTCCTGATCTTTCCTGTGCCATCCTGTTGAACGTTGAGTCATGCATTGTGTGTGTCAGGCCTTTGCATGTAACCCATGACTTTTTGAGATGCCTCTCAAAACCATGCATTATTGAGGATTACAATGCTTGAGATTATGACATGCCTACCTTAATGGTGAGTATAATTTACATGCCTAACCTCACCAATACCTTGCCTGGCCAGCTTTCATTGCTAAGAACTGCCTGGATTTGCAGCATTTGTTTCATGAAAGAACTGCTTTGCAGCAGCAAGTTCATGAAACAAAAGCTACTTTGCAGCAGCAAGTTCATGAAACAAAACTGTTTTGCAGCAGCAAGTTCATGAAACAAAACTGCTTTGCAGCAGTTTTTTCATGATAGAACTGCTTTGCAGCAGTCCCCTCATGAAACAGCTGCTTTGCAGCCGTCTCTCATGAAATGTTGTTTTGTAGCAGGTCCTTCATGCACATTCCTTGCAACAGATTCAGGAAAGAACGAGAGTTTGGTTCACAATTTACAAACACTTAGTTCATGCAATAGTCCCTTACTTTGCAGCAAGAAACCTTCTTTTACAGCAGTGGTATATGGAATGATTTGCTTTGCAGCAAAACATTTGATGGGGAAATGTGAACAATATGATGTCAACTTGAAAACAACAAGAGAAAATACAAACTATCACTTAGCCATGAACAAACTATCACTTGCCATGAACAGACCTTTATGGGAAAAGGAAGGCTAACAAACGGAAGAAATTACCACAGAAACCCCGACCAGATACGTTGGGTGGATACAAGCATTATGCTTGTTGATTCCTTCAAAAAGGACATGAATGCCAATTATCTGAGAGGCATCATGAAACAGGGACATTGGTCCGTAAAGCCAACTGCAGAATCTGAAGTCGCGAAGTTGGCGAAGCAGAAAAATGGCGCAAGATGAAGCGGGAACAGAAGAAAGCCGAACGACGAGAAAAAGAACAGTGAGCGCCGGAAATCCGTGGGAATTCAGCAGAGGCATACGCGTACGGTTCACAGCAGAGTGTACAGGATTTGGGCAAGAAAACGTACAGGTAGCGAAACCAGAGTCATGGGTGTGAATTTACCCTGTGATATGTAGCGCTGTTTCACTAGCCTGTCTAGAGTTGCTTGTTTCACGTACGTTCGAACCGCAGCCGGCTTGAGCTAGTGGCCAAAAGTTTCCGCATGATCTTCTAAATGATGGCAATCTATTGCGCCCCATGAGTGGTGGTACAATTCCAAAACACTACATGTGGATCCAGTTATTATGGCTTATGGCTCAGTTCAGAACCGGGGCAGCGCATGATAGGTGAGAAGTGAAAATCATGTTGACCCATATTCGGATCCCATGATTTTGAGAACACTCTGTCTGTGAAACATCATGCGCAATCACGGTTTGGCAAGAAGGGTTTCGGTTGCTTCCAGCAGTCTTCTAGGGCGCCATTTCAGTGACGGCGTTTTGATGTCGTCTCAGTTTCCAACTTTGAACTCACAGTAGCCTGGTGTATATTGATCAGTCGCAAGACCATGGTAGTAGTTAGATCAATCGCCGCTAGAAAAAGCACACCTGAACTGATGAAAAAAGTGACCGGTTGGAACATGGACTTGAAGAAACGGGTGTCCCCGCAAAAAAGTTGGATATACCCAGTATGAAAATGCAAATCGAAAACAATCAATTGGGCCTTCCTCTACAGTAGATGATTTACCATTTTTGGATATATTCATGGATTGGGGTTCGAAGTTCCACCACGACCATAGGCAGGGAAGAAGACCGTCGGGAACGCTCAGTAGTGGTAAAAATAGCAGCAGGCGGTAGTAGTATGAGTTTGTAGCAGATGTATATGGTGACAGTCGTGGCTATTATGACTTTAGATGCTTTGAATACCCTAGGGTCGACCGCCAAAGTGATCCTAGGCGGTACCCATAGCCAATCCAGAGGCTTCACCATAGAGAGGGCTACACGCAGGCCCGGGCTGAATCCCGGTTGTGATTGCTGCCTGAAATTCCTGACCCCAAGGCTGCAGCTTGGTGGCACTGTGGGCGGCCATCCCTCCGGGGACAGCCTCACAAGTGGCTGCGCGCAGCTCAGTTACAGAAAGCCTCCAAACAGCATGTACAGCATCACGATTACGATGACAAATTGCAAATTCAAGGCTGCGTTGCGCTTATGATCGTGATGGTTTATGGAACGACATTGCTAGCGTGATTATGGTTTGGTTATCTTGTTGCAATAAATGTATAGGGACGACGATGATCGCCCAAATGTCCATTCGCCGAAATCATTGACCAAAATCTGGATGATCGGTGGAAGGGAACCAGACCAGCCTTGAGGTTGCTGCGGCCCTCCTGCTCGGCATGGCCGACATCACTGGGCGCGATTCCCAGAGGAATGATGTCGGCAGGCAGGCAGGCAGAGTCGCGGTGAAGGTGGCCCTGGAAGAACATCAAGCAACCAAAATACCAAATGTTCAGCCATGGCGCACCGATCATCCCAGGCAGTATCCGTTGGAAAACCAGGGACCATCTAAACATGACAACAACAATTTTAACAGGGCATCTTTCCGGAAAGTTTACCAGTTAACCGACAGAAACGCAAAAGCTACAACCCCAACCCTTGCCACGTTGAGACTAGCGTATAGTCGTCTCCAGACGAATTTGGCCTACAGAGCATATGTCATCAAATCTCAACTGCGTGCAAGATTAAATGTTATTAGATGTTACTAGATGCTAGGACATGTTAGTTGAAAGCCGCTCAACGGTATCTTACCGGAAGAAAATCATCGAATTAGCGCTGGACATGATCTGTTTCAATTTGACAACCGTTGAACCAGCATGTGATGGAATTCATTTAAGGCCATTGCTAAGCGCCTGGCTGGGCCCAAGGCTTCACCAGGTCCTGATCATCCTGGCATTGACTTTGAGGCGAGGGGCTGCTGGAGTTCATCCCCTCAAGTGAACCCCCCTAACTCGAAGGACTTTTCATCGCTCTTTTTCATTCTAAACCAATCTTATTCATTCATAATCACTTTTGAATTCTCTGAGACAAACTGGAGTTGGACACGCGCACACATGCCGGAATGAGCGTTGAACAACAGCAAGAAACATGATTGTGAGAAACGCTGCCATTGTAGCATCAATCGGTCACATATTGCTGTCAAATCGTTGAGTGTGACCAATCACCAGGGATGCCAGGTTGAAGTCTGAATGGAGCACTCCCCGCAGAATTTTCTCCCATGATTTCAGGTCAGGCTGGGGCGGTGGCCTGCGGCGGTGGCCTGCTGATTCTGCTTGGCTTTGCAGTGGCAGACATGGTTTCTGGGCTGCAAACAGGAGGTTGTTCTTAATATTATCATCATCATCATCATTATTATTATTACTATTTTTATTTTTATTATTATTATTTATTATTATTTTTTAATTATTATTATTACTATTATTATTATTATTACTATTATTACTGTTATTATTATTATTATTTTTTATTGTTATTATTATTAATATTCTATTTTTATTATTATCATATTATTATTATTATCATTATTATTATTCTATTTTATTATTACTATTTTTATTATTAATATCATATTGTTTTTATTTTTATTATTTTTACTATTATTATTATTGTTATTATTACTCTTTTATTATTATTAGTATTTTTATTGTTATTATTATTGTTATTACTATCATGTTATTATTATTACTATTATTATTATTATTGTTATTATTATTATTTTTATAATTGTTATTATCATAATATTTTTATTGTTATTATTTTTTTTACTATTCTTATTTTTTATTTTTTTTTATTATTATTATCATATTATTTTTACTATTATTATTACTATTATTGTTATTATTATTATTGTTTATTATTATTGTTATTGCAGAAAGCACGTTGCCCCATATGATGTCATGTGCTTTACATGTCAAACATTTGTCAANTCAAGAAAGCACAGGACAGGCAAGTGCAGGGGAATTGGTTCAAGCAAGTCAAGATGTTGTTCCAAGGGATAGTTCTCACGAAGTGAAGAGTCAAAGACCGGAGCTTCAGAACTTTGTCTTGGGCGGGTTTCGGGTGCATGGTACTGTCTCTGACCTGCACCGTCTACTTTCGCTAGGGGCTGAAGCCAAGGGGAGCTGCAGTGGCAAAGGGTTCTTTCAATAAATCATGATAGTCTGCACGTGCAACTTCAGTCTACGTTTTTGTCTTGCGGTGTTGTAAAATACAATGCGCTATATNGGGTTCTTTCAATAAATCATGATAGTCTGCACGTGCAACTTCAGTCTACGTTTTTGTCTTGCGGTGTTGTAAAATACAATGCGCTATATTGATCAAAGGTGGGGCTGATAGAGTTTTGTGTTGCCATATCTCAAATGGAGAATTTCTGAACCTTAATCAACAAAATTGTTGATCCCAAAGCGGATTTTATCCAATTGTTCATTGCAGAAACCACGCAATTATTCACTGATTAAGAAACAGCAATTAAGCAACAATTAATCCACTATTAGCGTTTCTGAAAAAATATTAGCACCTTATTAGGGTTTCAGATTTTTTGCTATTATTCTCTGATTAGCGATGGTTACATTGGGCAATGTAAACTGGCGCTATTATTCACTGATTAGCGGTTGTGGTATTTTCGGATAAGAAAACGCAAATTAAGGGTTACATTGGGAAAAATAACGGGGGGTAGCACACAGGGGGGCAGCATAGAAGTTCATGATAATATTAATAATCATTAATATAATGCATGATTTGATATGATATGACATGATATGTGCAACTTATGTGCACGTATCATCACGTATCTTTCCATAGTTTGAGCTCTACTGAAATGCCCAGCGTTCGTCACCCGGTTCTCAAGAGTTCGTCACAGCAGAGGTCACCGCCAAAAATATCCTCATCGCTTGTGGTGGTCGACCTTCTTATGGAGACTACCCAGGTGTCAAGGACAGCGCTAGCAGTTTCATTGTCGATTTGGCTTTAGTTTTGTGAAGGTAAGGATGGCTTGTTCCAAAGAAAATGACAACTGATGAAATTAGTGGATATTCAATTGTGCATTGGAGAAAAACACAATTTTTTGCAAGGTTTTAGTGAAGTGTTTTTAGGTTCCTTCCAGATGTGTCCAGATGTTTCCAATCCCTCGGTTTGCACATTTTCGGTGCAGCGGTTTGTCAGGAGTGCTGCATCAGCTCCGATGACATTTTTTGGCAAAAGAAGGCAGGAGCAGAGCATTCTGTTGGATCATCAATTTTATGTATCGATCAGAAATATCCAATATGGATCAATATGGAGATCTTTGGAGCATGTGCAAACAAGGAGACATGCAACTAATATGGTTTCGTGTTGTCCAGAGACTGCTCATGAACATGGCAGCTTAGACCTGGTATCAGTTAAAAGGGGAAAAAGTATCAGATGTCACCGAAGTGAATATCAATTGCCACCATTGCTGTAGTGATCGCCACGAACATCACCGAACATCATAGACGAATCATAGAGGAATCATGGAGCAAAAATGGAAAGTTCGGAAAGTCAAAACGTGCCAGGCGCCTGGCAAAACGCTGGTGGTTGGAGCTTCGTACATTGCTTTGGAGTCCCTCCCACGTTGCCACATTGCCTTTGCCCGCTTTGCCTGTCATAAATTGCAATGCTTCAGGTCAGTGTTGTTCCATACTTCACTGAACATATCTATCATATCTTGAGCTTGTGATGTGGTTGGCAGCCATCAGGCTTCAGCACAGAAAAGACAGCTAAAGCTAAAGTGACAAATTTACAACCTGGAAGATGCTGAGATTTTCCGCCTTTGCTACATTCGCTACATTGCTGCTGTATATTACAAACAAAACAAATCTAATGGTCATCTTAAATCTAGAACTCAACATGGTGGCAAAATTGGCGTCGAAGACTTGAAATGCCTTTGACACCGATAAATTTTCCTCGGGAAAAAACGCATTGACGCCATGGCAAAAGGCTCTTTGGAGTTTCATGAGGAGAATCCGCAATATGAAACCGGTGAAACCGATGAAAGCCCAAAGCAACTTCAGTTCATCAAGGCTTTGGTGCCAGTTTGGGTCACTCAAAGACAGTCTTGGATTTCAGAAAAGCAGAGAGACGAACAAAAGATGTCGCAACATGTCATAAGATTTGCTTTCCTACTATACTACTGATGTCTTTTACGATCTTTACGTTTTTTGGGTACCGTCTTCCTTTCAACGTTTCAAGGAGGTAGATGCTCGGCGTATCGAAAACGCCATGTGGCGGTGTTGGTCCAAGATGGTCCAGGAGATTTGATATGTTATGGTATATTTCATGCTGTGTTTTTGTCGTGGAAAACAAGATTGTTCAACTTGGCAGAAAACAGCAGAAACCACAAAGGGTCACAATGACTTCGATGTTGGGACGGTGAATCCATGAGGTCCTGGAAGCAAAAACAGTCCAAGGGATCCGGAGAGGCAGGGTGGCACACTGGCGACAGGTTGAAAATGGTTGAAACAAATCACCAGCACACCATCAAGTTCTGCATGTTCGGTTTTCAAATGTTTCCATGATCCCCAGAAATGCGGTCGGCTATGTTCACTTTGAAGAGTGTTGCACAATGTTGGACCTTTTTTGCAAAGTGTAACCCAGTGAATCAGGCAGCAGGCAATCAGAACGTGATGATTTTTGTAGACCTGTCGGCTTGCATCCGTCGACATGAGGACGAAAACCTGCCAGCAGAAACGGACAATCTGGAGAGGCCCAGCTGTGGGCCGGAGCAAGGAACAAGTGCGAAGCGGAATTTGAGCTAATCAGATTGATCATCACTCTTCAATACTCTTCATGTCATTGCTGGCGCACAAGCTGCAACTAAACTCGCGTTTCACCGCGTGCTGGTGATGCATTTGCTTCCCCATGACCTTCAGGGTGCGTGGCTCCATTGGAGACTGCATTGACTTCAGAGCCTTGACTGTTCTCGAGCTCGTGGATGTTTCCCGTGTTTGATCGCTTTTTTTTACGTTTTTTTGGTTATGATTCATATATTATATTCATATGGTTCGTATATGGTTCATCTTTGATTCATCTTTGATTCATCTTTGTCATCCCTTTCGAACAGATCCAGACTGGGTTGGGATGCATGGCTCCAAGCCAAGGCCAAATCCGATATCCACAAGAAAAACGCAGCTGCAGGCCATGCCGATGTGATGGCAATGCATTGTGACACAGATTACAAGAAAAGGATGTACAAATTGAAACATTGAAGTTGATAAAGATACTGAAGACATTATGAAGACTTTGATGAGTTTTCCCATGTGAGATGTAGCCTGAATTATCGTAAAATAATTTATATGGAACGTTTCGTCGCTATTTGGTTTTTGCATTCCCACCACAAAACGATGGGGACGCACCAACTTACACAGGAATACAGCCCCAACCTATACTTTTGACGACGACTCAACTCACAAATATCTTATTCTGACTCGAGACTCGAGGGGGGTCCAGCAGAAGGTACGGACAGGGTTTCTTGGGTCTTGCTCAGGTATGATGATTTGCCAACTTTCCCAGTCAGGCTTGCTCTGCCATTACATCACATTCATCTGACTGCACATGCCGAAGCTGCTAGAGCTGCTAGATGCACAAACTCAAAGTTGGTTGAGTGTTTGTTGCTCCCAGACCAAACTTTGCCTCGTTCGAGAATTCTTTACGACCAGCTTCGCAATGTGTGGTCTTTGACGGCTGCCCAGAGGAGAGGTCATGACATGTCATATTTTCAGACATGTTTCAGATATGTTTCAGACATGTTCTGACTCTGCCAGTACTAGAGGTATTGCCCAACAGTGGAGAAGATGTTTTCAATAAGGTGGCAGTGCCTGAAGCCATAGTATTGACACAGGCCGAAGAAGGCCAGGGAAGTTCAAGCGTTATAGTTTCTCCAAGTTTCTGCATGTTTCTGCTTGGTGCAAAGCCTTGCGATTTCTTTGGTCGATGTTGTCCGAGGACCCTTATCATCCATCCAATACTCCGATCTACCAGACATCTACCTTCGTGCAACCATCTTCCAGCGAGTTTGGTCCATACGACTACACGCGCCAGAAACTAAGCCTTGTTGTGTTCACTTGTGGCCACTTCTGACCCTGTGTTCGTTGCTATGAATGCTATGTTCGTTCGTGTTCGCTGCATTGCTGAAGCAGTCATGACGCCGTCATGATTGTCACGCTCAGGTTCTGGCAATCCGACACGCACAGCTTTAGAAAAGCATGTGGCAATGAGCGGACCTTGGATCTCTCGACATCTTTCAACATCTCTCGACATCTTTCAACATCTCTCGACATCTCTCAACACTTGAATTTTGATTTATGCTACTTTTGTAGTTGCGGGATGTTGCGGCAGTCCAGATAATTGAAGATTTAAAGATCTGTTCTCTATTTCATTGTTCTCTTGAAATGGAAGATGCCTTGCGATTTGCAGCCACGAAGGCTTCAACATGAACAGCCGCATTGCTGAAGGTTGGAGCACGCCGCAGCAGCTTTTGCATTCTCCTCTGGTATGGTCTGAAACTGAGCTGATAACACAGACAGCCAGTTCCTAATTTCCGCAGCAAGGTTTGGCAGCGAGAAAGTAACAAAAATCCTGTTGATCCTGTTGCCTAAGGCACTTGTAAAGATCATACTGATCGCATACTGATCCTTATATTGCGGCGATATTGATCTTGATCATGTCATGCAGCCATGCAATGAAATGCGTTTTTTTCTTGCTCAGGCTGCGCTGCACACCGTGACACGTTTGCTAAAGCAGGCACGGGCAATTCTTCATTCATAGGTGCCAGTGGCTGCGGGGAAATCATATGAAATCATGGGATATGGACATTTATGAAAGATTATGAAAGACATCACGACTTCAGCCACTTCCTGTCTTCTCGTTTCCAAACAACACGGGCAATATTGACATTCCCGTGGCAAGGGAGATCAAATCCTGGTGAACGAAGACATCTACGGTGGAATGCACCGTTTGCTCACTCAGGAGCGCAACATTGTGCAACTCATTTTGCTGAAACACAGTGCTTGTGCCATTCCTGATCTATGCAGATCTATATGATCTATATGAGCTACGGCGTTTTCTGCATGTGTTCTTTGATATGTGTTCCTTTACAGCACAAATGTTGGCGTATGTTCAAAGTCCCAGCGCAGGATTGCCAGCACAATGGTGTTCAGGCCGTACCATTGCCTTGTACCGAACCGTATCAAGCCGTAGAAAGCAGTTAGACTCAGTTAGACTCAGTTAGTTAGGCTTACAAGTATATAATATATAAGTATATTGTTACATTAAATTAGAAGTTGTATAAAGTTGTATTAAGTTGTGCTGCAGGTCACTTTTGTGGACACAACGGATTTGAGCACGGCGAAGAGCTGATTCGCAAAACAAAACGGGAATATCTGCTCCGGCGATGGCTGCATGGTTCGTACTTGTTTCGTAGCTCGCTTCAAGCCTTCGGGTCCGAGGTCGCAAAAGCGATCACGTCAAAGACGAAACTCATCCATACCGCTGCAGCCTCAGACGCGGATCATAAACAGATCATACGCAGATCAGAGTGCCTTGAAATCATGCAATTGGAAACAATTGCTTGAACATCTTGAAACGATAGATGTCTACAGATTCCAGCAGCAAACAAATGTCGACAGACATTTCAGGAAAGTCCCTCGAACCCACGGATGCGCATCACAGACCTTCGAAAGCTGGCGGTCTTAGCGTCGGAGTCTCACGGAATCTGCCAAGTTTTTACCCTGTGCTTTAAAAACGCTCCTGAAGGGCAGCATTACACGCCTCTCTGAGTTCATCTGAGTTTTCATTGTGTTTTCATTGTGTTTCCCGAGTTTGCTGCAGTCTGAACTTGTACCCAGGCATCAGCACAACGTCTTGCTGAGTGTGGATAGTACTATGATGCCGTTCCTGGGCAAGATTTTATCAGATTTTAGCTCATGAAGGTAGAATACAGGAGCAGTCTCATGAAACCTTGTATTGTTGTGCAAGTGTGGATGTCTTGCATCATTTTTGGTATCATGGCCGTTGATGGCCTTTACAGATTACAACATATCATCATTGCACATGTGTGTATCATGTGGATTCTAGAGGATTCTAACACTCGGCAAGGGCCCTCGGAAATTGTCCACCCTTTGTGACAGGCCTGTCATATGCCAACCACTCCTCCTGGGCGTTGACATTGTTGTTTTGCCCTCAGACTTTACGTATATAATTTGATATATGATTTGATGCCACTTTTCTGGGATTTTGTGGCATGGAGTGGCACTTGCAGTTCTTGCAGTCCTTATCTTGGCAAATGAAGATTGTCAAAATTCGAGGTTCATTCCGCCACAAAATTCTTCTCCGGACATGCAGACTGTACTGGAGGGCTTGTTTGTGTGCGAGATCCAGAGGCGCAAGCCCTGTGTTTGTTCAGCGGTATCAATGAGTCTTAAGCCATGTCTTGCCATTTTTTTCGGGATGTGACCAATTCGAACAATGCAGCGCCTGCAGTTGGCCCATCGGGTGGCATTTCTTCAGAACGCGGAGGGCACGGCCTTGGCACCCTTCGAGTGCCCTGTCAATGAAATGTCAATGAAATGTCAATGAAGTAGCTCTCGAAGGGGCTTGAGTTGCTTCATGTCGCTTCATGTCGCTCCAATAAATTTTTGGGTCTCAAACAGGCCATTTGACGAATCTGCGGAACCCCTTTGTTTTTCCCTACCATGAGATCCTTCATGGCTTTGCCTGATGATGTGAGCTTTCATGCTGCAATCTGACGAATCTGATCTATCTAAAAGTGCTGAAAGGATCTGAAGGGAAACCTAACACGAACCTCGTTCGGTGTCAGTAGGAGTGGTCAGTGGTGGTAAGCTATACTGAATACTATCCTTGAATTCTGGAACACAGTCTTGTTGGAACTGAGTTTCTGAATTCTTCCTAAAGAACGTTGACAGGGGTCATACCTGTCATAAATGTTGGAGGTAAGTCAGGTTCCGTGGGTATGATTGGGCCTGTTTGGATATATAGCTGTTTTTGTCTTAATCCCCAACTTGTAGCCAACTCACTTTGATCACATCACGTGGTGTGGGAATCCTGTTTTCTCTTGCTCGAAGCTTCCTGTGCAAAGCGAGGTGTTTTCTCTTTCTGCGCGGTATCAAGACCATGTGGCTGCGAGTCAACCGTGCTCAGGTGGCAACTTGTGTACACGCAGATCAATACCAACCTTTTGTACATGGAACTTGCGTTCATGGGGGAGTGTTTTGTCGATTTATTTTTCAGTCAGAGGTTAGAGACGAAAGCTACTGCAACCCTGAATGAAGACAAGGTTTGGTCATTTTGACAAAACATGGTAGGATTGTAAAATGTGTTGATTGGATTCGACTGGTGCTTTTCTTACTGATTTGTAGGAGAACGCAATCCAAATTGCCAAACTTCTCTCCAAGCACAGGCCTCAGTTTGGCATGAATAACAAATCAAGATGATTCACATTTAATTCAATGGCGTTCCTGGTATCCTCGTGTGTTTTTCAAGCTTCTGGACCTTTATGCTATGATTCCTAAATTGTCCTTCAAACTTGTCTTCCGTATGTCACTAAAGTGCAAAGTACTGGTGTCAGAACATGATATCACTTTGGGATGGCACGCTATGTTCGCGATGTGTCAGGGGGCGTTGAACGTGTTGTGTCATGCTACGGTCATGTTACAGTCATGTTGCGTCTTTCGTCTCAGTCTTTCGTGTTTGTGGTGTCTTTCTTAGTCTTAGGCATCCTTTGATCAAGGAGGTGTTCTTCCCAGGCCCAGGCGGCTGCAGCAGCGAAGCTCTCAGGCCCGAGCTGCGACGCGAGATCCACAACTGACGCAACTGGTCCCGCTGTCTGCTGAACTCTGTGAGCTCTTGGTTCAGGATCCACAACTCCCAAAGCTCTGGTCCTGGACCGCCGAAGCTGCTGAACTGCTGGGTGACAACAGTGATGGATCTTATATGATCTTATTAATATATGATTCACATGATATGTATAATATGAATCATATTACGAATAAATATGAATGTTCTTTATTTTTATTATATAGTGACCTGATCATGATCTTATCATATCATTCTGAAAGCAACGCAGTCCCTGCGTACTCGTCGCCAGGATGCATCATCAGTTTCACCACAGGCTCTGACTTGAGAGCCACTACGGGAGGATGGCAGTTGATTCTACCACCTCATAATTCTGCAATGAGCTCAAACTGAAGTCTCACTGTAATTATCTTAATTCTTGACAAGTCGAGTTTTGACGTACAGTATTCCTTTCAGTATTCCTTTCCTGGGTGCTTTGCAGGTTTGTACCTGTGTGTGAGACATTGTGAGACTCGATTTTGTGCGTTTCTGGCTCCTCGCAGGTTCTGTCGATTTTTCTCGGCGCTTGCTGGATGCGAGTCGGCTCTTCAAAACGACCGTCTCTTTTGGACACTGGGCGCAACAACATTGAGATCCGTTGAGATGAAATGAATGGCCTTTCAGAGCCAAAAAGAAAAGAGTCTCGTCCTGTCAGTCCGGACATCCAAGGAAGTGTGAACAGTGCCATTCTCAGTGCAAAGTTCTTCGTTCCTAGATGGTGACACGTTGTGAGCTTGCCAATGAGCATCACCACAAATTGGACCACAAAATCCACAAATCTCAGGTGAAACGATGTGAAACGAGGTGAAATGCCATGTGAAATGCCATGTCAGTCTGACATCAATTTCTGAGGTCTTGGCGAAATGCCTTGTACCATGAGCCACGCTTCCATCCCTGCAGAACAGCGCACACTTCCCCCGGACTGGGCACATGCCGGGAACAGCATAATGCAGCAGCACATTAAGATATGTTGAGATTGTGGGGTCGAATCATTTGAGATCAAACCGTTGGAGGCTATACGTATTGCTAGCATTCCAACTCTTGCTTCAGTCTCACTGACCCAATTCTGCCAGACTCCGACTCTAGAAAAAAAAATACTAGATGTTGAAACTCCACAAGACTGGGCGTCTTGGAGCGTCTTGATGACAGTATACAAGGACTTGGTGCGGTTATCCGTTGGTATTGAAGAAGTGTGCCTTGGCGAACTTGTATATATCGAGGGTTTCACTGATGCGGGATCTCTTTGGAAGTTCTGAACTTATTTGTATACAGTTAGTTTATCTGAGTCTATGTATTTTTATGTTGTTTCACTTCTTGTCGCATGTTCTCAGCGCATAGGCGTGACTTGATGCAAGATCTTCAAAGAGCCTTGGACTTTGCCAGCTCCCAGCGGCAGATACCTGACCACGACGGGTGCGCCGCCTAAAGGGAAGTCTGGAGCGAAATGGAACGACAAGAAACGGCAGATAGTTTTCTATAGCCAAATCCAATCAAATCCACGGGTTTTCTGCAAAACTGTGCATAAGCAAGTTTCACATGGCAAATACATGCGGTGCTTGGTTCTAAAATTCTGGACGTGGTTTTTACATGTTTTTACTACGTGCCTTGAGGGACTGTCAAAGAGTTTTCGGATTGTTTTCGGATGTGTGGTGTCAGTCGCAGGTACGACAGCCGCTTTGAGGATTTACCCGTGGTTCCAAGGCATGCAATTTCTTGGGGCACATGTCGAGTCACACTGTCCACCAGATTCCTCCCGCAATCGAAAACTCATCTCAGCGAGTCAGAGATGAAGATTCAGCTGGATAAAATCTGGATGAAAGATGATGAAATGGTTTGTTGATGAAATGATACACTTGGACTGTAGAGACTGTAGACCCGTTTTCAATCTGAAAGAATTCCGAACGGGTTCGAATTTGAATGAAGAGAGGCGTAGGGCAGTGACGCCGGTGATGCTGGTGGTGTTTGTGCTTAGCTGCACCGCAGGCTGCCTCCTGATATTGAGGAAACGCACACCTTTCACAGGCGGGCCAGAGGCACAAGTTGAATCTTTGAAAATCTAACAGAATACTGAATCAACATTGAAAGGCAGAAAAAAAGGCAGAAACAGAATCTAACAGTTTCTCTAAACCAGTTTCAGTACCAGTGTCAGGAGTTTTAGTTTTGTTATGTTTTGTTTTCATAGCGACCACTGAAATCGGTCCGTTGAGTCGGTGCCACATCTCTCCGCCAAAGGTGCAGCAGCCAAGACACCGGACCTGAAGGCACTTGAAAACAAATCGTAACAAATCGTAGCACAGAGCATTGGCAAAGTCACAAAAAGTCAAAACAAAACATATAAAAAGAATGAGAATCAAGGAGACGTGTAGTGCAGTCGATGTATATAAATGTGTTCAAATGTGTTCACTTTTACACTTTTGTGGAGTTGTTAGCTTTGGGCTGAAAGCTCAAATACAAAACGGACTTGAATGGACCCATGGATACAAATAGGAACAAATAGTATTAATAGATATCAATAGTACTGTATCTCAGTGACAGATGACAGATGCCTTGTCTATCAGATTCTATCAGCTTCACGGATTGATCTTTTGGATCTGCCACACTGGCTGATAGTGGCTGCAGGTGTACAAACTTTTGTGCCCCTGACTGCTTCAGTGACTGTGGCGCTGGTTGGGGCTTCAGAAAGTGCAGAATATTCCCGCATTCTCAGCCGAGTCGAAAGCATTTAAGTTTTGAGTGTGATTTGTCGTGGTCGCAAGCAATGACAAGATGTGACCAGATACTATCAGATCATATTATCAAATCTCGCTGGTCGTAGTTGTTGATGCTTGGCGGATTCATTGAGACATATTGACCTCCACAAGAAGATTCGTGCATGGCATGACATCATGAGGTGGCTTTGCTCACAGGGGGAATCATTGCCATTGCTGGAACTTAGCCTGTTCGACTTGCAGAATGTTGCGTTATGCTGAGTGTCTTGTGCAAAATCCTCAAATTGTTCTGGAAGATAAGGCACGTTGCCGAAATTAGAGGCTGGGTCACCAGGAGAGTACGTGGAGAGTATGTTCTCACTATCAGATTTGTTTGAGCTGCCGTCCTTAGCGAAGTCCAAGTTTGGCTCACACAGTACCCGCTGGACAACCAAGGGATGCAGAGCAAGCATGTAAACATCATGAAGCATCTTAATGATGCAGAGAGTCTTGTCTGTCTCGATTATATCTTAGATGGTTTACGCCCCCATGCGAAACCACAAAGAGAGGGAATGCATCAACATAGAAACAATTAAGGAGAGTTTGGGACATGTGGCAATTGCGGAAAGTTGGAAGAACGTCTCTGTATAGCACATTGGCTTGGAAGTGCTTGCTTCAACCATGGCTAAACTTTTGCTATCAGATATACATATGTCAGAGGACTGGGTATGTTCGTAGTGTCTTAACACTTTCCATTCTATAGTCGTTTAGCTGGCGCAAAACGGAGCGGGCCAGCTGCAATAGACAGCACACCGCGCTCAGCACACACAACGCGGTTGCCAGACAGCCCCTCACAGGAAGGCTACCCTGTGGAAAAGATTGATACGCACCTCAATGAGCTACCTGACCAATGCCGCAAGTGGCCTTTGTTCCAACCAGTTGCGTTGATCCTGTGCTTGGTTTGCGGACGCGCCGGATGCGCGCTGGCAAACTCATCTGCAGGCATGTGGCTTCTAAGGTCTCGGCATCAAAAATGTGGCGGGCGCAGCTGTTGGACAGTTTCTTGGGCAAGGATGGATCCGGAAGGGTGCTTGTGCACGTGGATGAGCACAAGAAGGTGTCAGCAGACCCGCAGTTGCGGAAGGCAGCTTTGGATTTTATCTCGGAAGATCCACGCGTGCTCACCATAGCAACGTATATCGCGGACAATGTCGAGGTCTCAAAGGGCACGGCGCGGCAGTGCCGCTTTGGCCTTGTCGGTGCCCTTTCATCGGACTCGCCACGTCGCATGCCCTGCGAATTGGCCGGCTCTCTGTGAAACAACCCTGAGATAAAGCCTAGCTGTGGGGCGAAAAACCCTGACGTCCACCTTACCCATTCCTTGAACCTAACATCATCAAAACCATCAACCAAAGAACCCAACCAAATCAAAGGCCTCTGGACATACCGCAACAAACAAGCTAAGGTGGGCCGTTCGAACCTGGAGGAAACAGCTGAAAGCTCCAAGGTCCCTGAAACAGGGTGACAACATGGAAATCTAAAAGGGTAATCGTTGATCAAATACAAAGCGAGCTCCTCAAAACACGTAGGATAGACCCCGCAATCATCCGACCCCAATCCAAACAAGAATCGATCAAGGCAATCACAAGAGTAGCTGGCGAATCCGCAGGTCGTGATTCAGAGGACATTACAACATGCTCAGCGGAGGGAAAGCGCAAATCGTTGAGTGTGCACTGTGGAAACCAGAAAGTGAAACATCCGACCTCTCAGGAACCTCAGTAGTGTCACCAGTCGACATAGCAGCAAATTCAAAGAAGAATGCTTTGAGTTGCCGCGGTCATGGCACCTTGCTCATGGTGTCGTCTCGCCGCATCTCGAAGCTGCATGAAAGCACTAGGACGTGCCAGGTTAAAATGTCCCATGTCCCATGGCCATGTCATGTCTGCCATTCCAACACTGGATCAAATCCTCAAATGGGCATGCAATGAAGGGCCAACTCGTTCTGTCCAACCTGCGGCAGCAGCTGCTCAATGCGCACCCACAAGTCATGTGGGTCCAATCTCCAGCAAACCCATGTTTTCAGAGAAAGATAACCATCCGCCACAAATTTTGAATCAATCCATAGGTGCATCACCAGCTGATGGCAACATTGCCACTCAATGGCAGTGAGGACAGCTAATAATTCAGCACGGTCAGTCGCCTGGCAAAGCCCCGGAACATAGCCCAATGAAATCAGTTCCCCAGTCGAAGCGTTCAAGCTCCCCCACGCTGCAATTCCAAAAGGTTGCTGAGCACTGGTAGCGGAGCCATCACTGAAAACATGTTGCATTCCAGCTCCAGGCCCCGAATAAAATGTCAGCAAAGAACATGGAACCTCCAACAGCACCTTCTTCCTGCTAGCAGCAAGAGGAGAACGTGATGGTAACAAGTGAGCTTTCAGAGCTGTAGTGTCTATGCTATGACGAGCTTGCCACACCCCAGCCTTAGATCTAGCCAGAGCAATCCGCAGATCAAAGCGAGATTGAGCTGCCCCATCCATAAATGCACCAGAGCGTCAGGCTCCCCATGGTCTTCCGCTTGAGCCAAAATGGCTACGGACCATAGCAGCCACTTTGGGATACACTCCTCTTTCAAAAATCGCCATTGCCAAACCCTTGTGCAGCTTGCAGGATGTGCTGAAGTACAAGTTTGGTTTGAATGCGCTTGAGCCATGGACACACCGGCCAAAGTGCTGGAAGACGAGTCCAAGGCGTGTGCATAAAGCGTTGCAGCTTCTAATTTTTTTGACATCCAATGCAGGCTGGGTACACGCCTTGTCTCCCTGAATTGGGTACATTCAGTCCCTTGCTTAAGAGTGAAGCCTCTCCCAGTCAGACGGTGAGAGAAGCAATGGAGGGTTGCCAAGAAGGTGAGAGAAGCAATGGGGGTTGCCAAGGATTGCTGCGCAATGCCTTGGAAAATTTGGGCAAACCCGGTGTACAGAGGTACGTGACTGCAGAGCTCGTGATCAGCGTGAACACAGATTTTGACACCCCGAGCAGAAGCGCGGAAAATTGAAGAACTTTGTTTTGGTGACTATGGAGAGAGGGGCTTCTGGGTGCATAGCTGCGCATTTGTGAGTTCTGTCGTCGGGCGTTCCAGCTGAAGAGGAGGGCCATGAGTATTGTGATATCTACAATGTTGCATCGGCTGCTTTCATTTCCTCTTTCCAAAAAGTTGCCCGTTTGCCAGAGGATCAGCAAGAGGCACTGATTTCATCTCTGCAATCATCTCTGCGAATCTTGTATTGGTGGTCTCTCGGCGTCTTCCTTCATCGAAAATTGAGCCCCTTTGATCAAGAACCGCGCCTTTGCGTGAAGCTGAAGGCTTTAAGGACATGCAGGCCGCTTGTTTAAAGGAAACAGTTTGGAGATTGACCCCAGCATCAAAGGTCAAGAACAGCTCACACTGCACAGAGCAGACGAGCAACACATCAGCCAAAAAGGCATCGATGTGTGGCTTTGGGGCCAAAAGTGCCTCGGCTTGATCGAAATGTGCGGCGGACAAGGCAGCAACGTGGACAAGCACAAAAAGTCAGTGAAGGAGGCGACGACTGCCTGGCAACGAGATCTCAAGATCGATGTCGCTGCGATGATTTTCGCTCCCCACTGCGAAGCTTATGCGTTGGCGACACTGCTAGGCGCTGGCTTGGAGGATTGGTGCAAGCATTGCCGATCACAGACGAAGAGAATTGAATTGCTAAGCTGTCTTTAAGTTCGCGGATGCTGCCGGAACTCGACCGCGCGCCGGGCAGTTGGAAGATAGACATTCTGCGAACTTGTTTGAGCGGTTGAAAGGAAAGCAACGCATGTCCAACATTCTTTGTCGCAAGTATTTGCTGTTTGCCCTTGGCGTTTTCTGGAAGAGCTTATTAGGCCCTTTTAAATTGCTTCCTTTCGCATTCTTTTCGTTGTAGCCTCCTTGCCACTAAATTACCATCTGGGGAGAATTTGGACCAAGTTGTTGTCAATTTTTTGGCCTTGAGGTGCAAGGGCCCGGGCTTGGACTCACAGCGCCGCTGTTAGGCAAGTGGGTGCACGTTGGTAGCCACAGGTGCTAGCCACAGGATTGTCAACACGCGCAGTTGCAATTTTATACACCGACCAGGAGACTTCATATCCAAGGCTCAAGGTGTTGGAGAACCATAGAGAATTAGAGAATCGCTATCGGCATTGTCATTCACGGTGAGAAAACCAAAATGGGCATTTCAGGAGGTGCACGATTTTTTTGTCAGGATTCAGGAATTTTCCAGCATGCCGTTTTTGGATGCATGAAATATCATGAAATCCACGACGCGCATGTGGCACACATGTGGCAGTGGATGTGGCGCATGCATGTTGGGATGCAGTTGAGATATGTCGAGATACTTGGCAGGCCATTTGTTTGACCTGTGGCACAAGCATGTCGATGGGCCACTTTTCCCAGAGCGCGCAATGATTGCTGCGCTGATTGCTGACCCGTGATGGGTTCCGATGTTACTGGTACCATCCGCCATAGACATGGACAGAGAGAAATTTACTCAAAATGATCCGAATCTGATCCGAATCATTCCGAATGTGTTTCTCAACATCGGGAATTCAAAGACGCGTATAGGGGTCGCATAGGCTATGTCTGGGGCCTGAGTTCCGCAGAGTTGCGCATGTTGCGTTGGCCCAAAGAGTCCGACGGATTTGATTTCACGTGATTTCACTTTTTTAAAGCCAGCCCTGGAGTCTGAAAGCCTCCAGCATCCCTTGACCCAAAGTTGCCGTTGATGATGATATCAGGAAATGGTTGATACCAGCTGTGGAAACATGTTTTTCCGAGTTTTGTCCCAATTTGTTCCATGTCGAAGATTGGGAGTAATTGATTCGATTGTAGAACCGGTAAAATCAATAGAATCAGTAGAACACTGAACTACACTGAGACTGAATGTCAGCGAATGGGCCTTGAATGTCAGGCAGTGGCAGTGTACCCGTTCACTTCCCGTATGTGGAACGGGTTCCTCTTCTTTTTATCGTGCAAGGGAGACATGCACGTTTCAGGAATTTCTTGCAAATCAAGATGCGCAGCTGAAATAATCAAGAATAGTCCATTAGAGAATCCACAACCCCAGATCGCTGTGTTGAATTGAGCAACTCGACTTGTGTCTCAATATGGCCTTTTGTCGCCGCAATCGCGAACATGGGAGCAATGAGCGCTCGACGATTGACTTGGCAACGGGGCAAACTCTGGGAAGAAATGAAGTGCAGCATCATGGTACAGAATTCATTTTGATAAGCCGCGGTACAGCCGCGCATTGTTGCACAAATGGACTTACAAATACGTCATAGAAGTCATGTATTTTTGACATTTTTTTGACAATATTATATGATATACATGGACGTGCACATCGATGCAAAGAAGTATGCCACGCAGGTGCGCAGGGTTCATTGCTGCACTGGGCTTTGATGTGACTGTCATGGCAAGATTCTCAGTCATGCACTGGAGATTCCAAGGCTTTTTGCTTGAACTCAAATTGCAGCCCCTGCGATGTTACAATTTGGAGGTGTTCCAAAGTTTTACCAACCAAACTGGATGGTTTTCTCAACGTAAAACTCATGGTTTTCCCTGTTTTTATGGGGTCGTTTTGACTCATGGCTTTGATCATCAACAACGTCAAAACGCATCGCCTCGGTGAGGTCCGGTCCATCCTGTTGCGAGGCTTCGATCAGGCGCAACGACAGATTTCACAAGTTTCGCAGATTTCATCGTTTCAGGCCTTGATTCATGAAATTCATACGGGACTCATACGCGATTTCCATTTCAAAAACCAGCAAAAACATCAAAAACCTTTGAGATATCCAAAAGATATTCTTAAACATGTTTGAGCCCTCCAGGACATTTCGAACATGATCGGCACGTACATGGAGAGACACGGTGTCGGCTTTGCACGGGCTGGGAACTTAGGAGATTTGGTGACCAGTCCATGGGTGATCCAATAGGAACTCATCGTCTCATGGAGCACGAACCGGTCTGAAAATGTGTCAAATGTGATCTGAAAGAGATTTGAAAGAGATTTTTCATTGTTATGATTTGTCAGATCCTTGTCAGATGTCATGCTGAGATATGCTGAGTCAATGTGAGTGATGGGAGTACCTTTGGCTCCGTATCACTTTCACTAGTACACGGGCTTTGTCTGAGGAAATGGTTCCATCCAAATTTGAAAAGACCGAAGACGGCAAAGTCTGCAACTTGAGTGCTTCAGACGGAGAACAGTTTCAATATGCTTCAATCAAGTTTGGGGATCGTTAAGGCAAAACAGTTTCAAACAGTTTCAATACTCTGTTTGTTGTATTCTAAAGAGTCGTCTCCCTCGTTCCGCTTTCTACTCTTGAAACTTTCAACAAAACTTTATGAGTCCTTCCATTTCCCCATGTTTCCCCCTCTTCAGCGCACCTGAGGTCAAAGTGTTCGTCAAAGATGCTGAGTATGGAGTTCACGACCAAAATGTCAGAGACAGATCACGCTTCAGCCCAGCTTAAAGAACCCAAGCTTCATTTCTTTGTATTGTTTCCAAAGATGCTGAAAGCATTTGTGAACTTCTGAAATCTTCAGGTTTTCGATACCGTGCTCATGGCAATTGGCCGGACTGGCTGCGCGGGCCAGTTGAATCTGGAGGTCTGGCGCGGTCTGCCTCCACGATTTAGAAAGGACAAACCGGCTCAAAGATACAGAAGCAAAAGGATGAAAAACGTCACAAAAAAGAATTGCATGAAATCAATGAAATCACATTTTTTTCCTAGAACAATTCGAAAAGACCAGCAAATCATATCAAGATATATCAAGTCATGAGTGAGTATAATAAGATGTAACAATGGTTTTAAGAGATTTTGAGAGATTTTGAGAGAATGAAAGATGGGATGATGGGACTGGGAGTGCCAGGCCGCTGGCCTATCTTACAACGCGAAGAGTGGGAAGGTCGTTTGAGTCTTAGGCGGCTAAGGTTAGGCTGAGTTCTGACATTGTTCTGACAGAGCCTTCACTCCTGAGTTCCAGGATCCTTTAGCTATCACTGCATATCACCGCCATTAATCTTTGATCATCTTTGATTACTTCATAAATCCTTCTGTGCAAGGTGGCTTTTGCCAGCTAAGATCTTACAGTGGTGTTTTGTAACTCTACAGCACATGCCAATTACCTACCGATTGCATACCAAGCACATACAAGTTGCATGCCAAGTGCAGACCAGGCAGCCACGTGAACACCATGCAAAAAAAAAAACTGAGACGTACATCTCCTACGATGTCCTACGTATGTTTCATTCGTATGTTTCATTCGTATGTTTCATTGTTTCTAAGTTCTGTTTGTGTCCTCACCTTCTCCACCAACACCCAGTGCAATAATTTTGTCCGTAACCCCCCACCAGCCGCTCAGGATGTGAACGACAACGACCAGACTAGCGTTCCCCACATCTACGCCATCGGAGATGTCACCTGGCTTCTCATACTTTCAAGCGTTGATTAGTGCTGGTAATTATTTGATGAATTTGATGCACAGCTCTGATTTTGCAAACATGAATCGAATTTCCACATCATGATATCATACGTGTTTAGAAGGACACTTAGGGTATCTCCGACAAATGTTGCATGACCATTTATTGACTCTGGCACGTAGCTTTGAAATATACACAAACTAAACAATCAGAAACATATTGTGAATGCTGCCAAATGAAATCTGGCAAGCCAACACGCTTGAAATGTTGAAAAATGCCCTTTCAGCAAGTGGCATAAAGATGAGACAGCTGGAAGGATTCAGGTAGACGATATATTGGTTTGCGTCCATGTTTTTGGTGTGTAGTACTTGTCCGACTTGTCCTGTTTCGATTGCGTGAAAGCCGGTCCAAACTTAAAACTTTTTTCAAGGTACAATGCCTGAAAATGCATTGCTCACACGAACCTACTTTTGACTGGCCATGTTCTTTTGGATCACCATTTAAAATTCAAAGTAATGAGTAATACAGCAAAATGTTTACTCAGCCATTTGAGCTGTCGTCAACCACCACAGAGGGCCCGTAACTGTCTATAGGAATTTTTGTCTTGGCGTGGTATTCAATCAATCAAGGCTTCAGATTGACATTTGCTGTCACCTTCGTTAGATTTCGCCCCTTTACCATCCATTTCCAATCCATTTCCCAGATGGTCCCACTGTGGCCACCTTCCTTTCTCAAGTTTCTCGGATTACGCCGTTTACGCGTGAGGTGATAGAAGGCAAGCCGGAGCTGACGCCTGTGGCTATTCAGGCCATACCACGCGCCTCGCAGCGCGGCAGCCCGCCAAACATCACACGATGACGTCCTTTGACATTTTCTGACATAAAAAAAAATGTTGATAATTTTTGACAACCGATGCTTGAAGTCTTGCTCAGGCGGTTAAGCGTTGAAATTATACCGGAATTATTATCTTTAACACGTTTCGTTCTGTTCACTTCAGCATTGTCTAAGTATCTCTGTAGTTCTGTTTAGGAAGATAAGCTGATACAAACTGATATAAACTTAGATGTTTTTTTTGTCCAGCTCATATATGAAACATCAAACAGCTCATATCAAAATATCAAAAAACATTAAACAGCCAGATATGTTCATATTTAATGTTTTTTGATGTCCAGTTTGCTTTGATCACAGCGGCGCCGCTAGGCTGGAAAGCTCCTGTGCCGACGGCTCTTCGGCGGAGCTACAAAGATCCTCAGCCGCGATCGATTTGATCATACAAAAAAAAAAAACGTATGATTTGAATATACGTGTAAAGTTGCATATTTCACATATTAAAAATGTAATATTTGGTTGATTTTGATTGCTTTTGATAGAAAGTGACACAGCACAAAGCTCTAGCATCAAGGAAATACAAGATTCCAATGATGCCAACACGTTGCACGGCCAAAGCCAAATTCTCCTGGAGGAAGATGGACTACACTGATGTTGCCACGACCGTGTTCACGCCCATCGAGTACGGATGTGTACCTCAGTCGCATTGATGTCACAGAGCTGAGCTGGACATGAGTACGGATGAGTACGGTCATCAGGGATCATTTGAGATCATTGGAGATGATCCGAGGTTGGGTATTCAGAGGAGGACGCAAAGAAAGCCCTCGGACAGGACAAGATCAAGGCAAGAACTCATTCCGATTCCTCAAGTTCCCAAAAGCCATTTCAACATCTTTTAACCATGTTCAACCACAAAGTCGTGCCATCGTCGTGCCTAATATATGCCCGCACTCACGGTTCTGATGACCAAGCTGATGTTGCCTCATCTCATGTTCATACCTCATTTCAGATTCATACCTCACCATGAAAAGCAAATGCATTCAATTCATTCGATTCAGACCTTTGGAAGCACACAAAGACTCTGAGACTCTGAGGTGTACCACTGCACTGCACAGCCGCTCGAATGGAATCTCAACTCGGAGCGCAAGGCCAAAGTCCCAAAGTGAAAATGCTCAACTTGTGAAGATTCGAAGGTCCAAGTTGAATTAAATATGATTATATAATCATAGAAATATAATGACATGAGCAAAGACCATCAAAGACCTTAAAGAAGTCATAATTGTCTAATTGTCTCAATATGTCTGAATAATTAATTACAATTCCATCACCTGAAACGGACCCAACTCAGGCGATTCCAGGTCGTTTTTGTTCGAAGTCCTTGTATGAACAACTCGTTCCTCTCGGTTCTCTAATTTTGATACGTTTTTATGATGTTGATGTTCGAATCGAAGTCGACTTGGCGTTGCGACGTTGGATGCCACATGGTGCAAGATGGTGCCAGGAAGACATGGGCTACATGAAGCTGATTGTCGACAAAGAGGCCAAGGAGAAGGCGGGGCCATGCGGGGCCAATGGAAAGACGATGAAGAAATCATAAGATCAATGAAGAAATCCAACAGTTGACAGCTGTGAACATGTGTGAAATGTTGTGGGTTTTAGATGGTTTTTACATTTGTGTTATGGGTCTTCAGTTTGTGTTCCTCGGGCAGAATGTTGGTATTTTGAGTTGTGTTTGTATGAATACAAAATGCGCGATTAGATGTGCCAAACATGGACTCAACATGTGTTCGAACTATGTTGTTTTAGCCTATGGCCCGAAAACCGGCCGAGCGTTTTTGCATTTTTTGCGTTTTGTGTTTTTGGGGTGGTTGGGGGGTGGGGTACTAACGTCACTTGTCTTCGTTTCTTTACTTTTACCATCTTTTACCTTTGTCGAGACACGTCTTCTGTACTTCGTGCGCACACACATGATGTTACGCTAGTCATGTCTTCTGTATTTCGGTGCACACACACACACACATGATGTTGCCCTGGACACGTCTTCTGTACTTTGGTGCACGCACCACATGATGTTACGCTAGACACGTCTTCTGTCTTCTATCCAGCTGTGGCAGAAGCCTTAAATATTCAACATGAAAGTGCGAACCACAGCAAAGGCCAATTTAGCAGGACGGGATACAGACTCCAAAGAGGTAATCCTGAGGTGATTGCCCACACTGGTACAATAGATAGCTGCTGGAGGGCCTGCAAGAAGATGCTGCCCGGTAGCTTGTCCAGTAAGAGCCCGATGATGATGAGCTATGTCAAAGCTTGGCAATGGCACTACATTCATCGGAACTCTGATGTCTGTGACGTCACAGGAAAGACTGTCCGCAAGTTGGCATGATGAAAAAGAATCGCTGGGGCTGTGGCGAAACGTAGAGGACCCAAAAAAAACGTATACGTGCTTCAATGGTCCCCAGCAGGTTTCTTTGTTTTCGTCACACGAAAACGCACATTTTAATGAAATCGCACAGGAATTCGCGATCAAAAGTGAACAAAGATGAAAATGCGGACGTGGAAACACAGCATTTTCAACAACATCATGAAGACATTGATCTGCAAAAGTGACGAAACCGCACGGTCGATTTCCGGGCCGTTCGGTTGTTTTTGTTGGATGAATTGAATGAAGCAGCCAGAAAAGACGGCAAAAATGGGTTGGCGCGTTGTTGAAAATTGTAGTTCCTAATGTGTTGATATGTTGTTGATATTTGTTGAGATGAATTGCACGTGGTTTGTATTTGGTTTGTACTTGGTTGCAAGCTTCATACAGACATGTAGGGAATGTTAACAGAAAATGGATGGAACTAAACCAGGAACAGAATCAAAGATGACAAAAAAAATGCAAAACCGGAATGGACTGACAATTGGAAAGGAAAGACAGAAAAAGGAACGCTGAGATGTCTTTCAGAAACATCAACAGGACCGCATCTTTGACGTTGCTCTGGGGGTACTGATGTGTTGAGGTTACCCGCCCGAAAGGGGTGTGAATCAAGTGAGAGGTGTCGTGTTGTTAAAATGTATTTGGATTCCATTGGAAATATTATTTTTCTAATTCTAAAAATGTTCGGCATTTATCGAATTTCATCAAACTTCATCGAATTCTTGTGATGTCTGAGACGACCCTCCTTGATGCCTTGGAGCTGTCGGACTGGTTAGGTGGTGGGGATCCACGTCCTCGGGCCGAACGCTGGGGAGATCATCCAGGGCTTGGCCGTGGCCATCCGCTGCGGTGTGACCAAAGAGCACTTCGACGACTGCGTCTCTTGGTGAAAAAATGTGAAGAGAAAGGAAAAAAACATAGAACAGAGACAAGAAAAGAGACAAACAAATCAGAACATATCTGGAAATATATCATTTATTGTCATTTAACCACATAATACGCATACTTGTTTGAGAATTATAGTTGATGAAATCTCAACGATGATATGCAATATACACTTGTTTTGACAAACATGGTTGCATGCTTGATCGCACTGATTTGCCAGCTGCAGTATGGTTCAATCTTTGTTGTTCCTTGGCCTAGTCTGGTCGAAATGGGTGTGGATACGTCAAATTCGTCCTTTGCTCAAGGTTGGTATCCATCCGACGTATGCTGAGTCTCATCCTCAATGTGACTCAACCGTTGCTCGAAATTTGATACCTAGCATAGCGTCGCTTTTGGATTGCTCTTACATTTCCATTGCATCCTGTGCAATCCACCACAACGAGAATATTTTTGCGCCTAAGGTCATATACAACTATGACAGAAGAGAAGAAAGAGGGCTGTGCCCTTCCTACCAAGGGAGGCTGGGTCGTGGCTGAGGGCTAATTATTTTAGGGTGTTTTTTATCAGTTTCGGCTTTTTTTTTTGAATTCCTGCTTTTCTGCTTCTCCGCTTTTCTGATTCTCCGCTTTTTTGCTTTTCCTGCTTTTCCGTTTTTTGCTTTTCCTGCTTCTTTGCTTCTTTGCTTTTCTGCTTCTCTGCTTTTCTGCTTCCCTCTTTCTGCTTCCCTGTTTTTCTGCTTTTTGCTTTTCCTGCTTCTCTGCTTGCCTTTCTACTTCTATTTTTTCTTTTCTGCGGTCATGCGTTTTTGCTGCTCTGCTTCTTCTTTACTGTCTCTTGGTGCCAACTTGGTGCTTTGCTTGTTCTTTTGCTTTATTCTCTCCTGTTTGTATCCTAAATGAAACCCTGAATGAAACCCTACATGAAACCCTAAATGAAACCCTACATGAAACCCTAAAGAAACCCTAAAGAAACCTTAAACGAAACCCTGCATGAAACCGCACATGAAACTCTACATGAAACTCTACATGAAACCTTACATAAAACCCTTAATGAAACTATACATCATGAAACCATACATGAAACCCTACATGAAACCCTACTTGAAACCCTACATGAAACCTTACACCCTAAAGAAGAAACACTCAATGAAACCCTAAATGAAACCATAAAGAAACCCTCAAGAAACCCTCATGTAGCAAATATCATGCAAAATGAGAGGTTGAAGTGCTAAAATGTAGCAAATACCATTCAAAATGGAATGCAAACATGCTAAAATGTAGCGGATACCATTCAAAATGGAATGCAAACATGCTAAAATGTAGCAAATACCATTCAAAATGGAATGCGAGCATGCTACAATGTAGCAAATACCATGCAAAATGGAAGGTGAACATGCCAAAATGTAGCAAATACCATGCAAAATGGAAGGTGAACATGCCAAAATGTAGCAATACCATGCAAAATGACAGGTTCTAGTTCCAAACTGTTGCAAATACAAGGCAAATGGTGCCAGGAAAGAAATCCAAGAAAAAATCCCAAAACTGATCAAAAAAAAATCCTAAAACTATTCTGAACACCTAATTTTGTGTTCGGACTCCTCGCAGCGGATAGAAGGCAACAGAGAATGTGTTTGCATTTTTGTGCATTCTTCTCTTGTATGAGACACTGCAAGAGACATTGTATGTGTATAGATGTTGTATTATGATGTTGTTTTGTATATGTACTTTTGTATTAGCTGCTATGTGTTTTGTGTTTTGTGTTTCTGTCGGATCTCTCGGCTGAGTAGGTTGCTGATCCTAAAGACGCCTGCCTCGCGCTCTTGCGCTCGGGGCAGGCATAAGATGAGGCCATTGCGCGTTCTGGGAATCTCTCAGAATCAGAATTCTATGCAGTCCATGGTCATGACCAGATTGTGATCAGATTGGGGATTAGTCGTTGTGATGTGATTAATTTCACATAGATCCCCACGGGATAAATCCCCAGATGCGATTAAATTATGTGCTTATGTCTTAGGATGTCTTTGGATTTCTTTATTCTGTGAGAATGCGTGCACTTAGAATTGCAGGGTGCAAACTCACATAACAATCAGTCCAGACAGGTTAACTGATCAAGACCTTGACTTGGAGTAGATCAAAGTTGCGACTGCGATCAACCATGCATATTGTTGCAGCTACCGTGTCAGGAGCCATGCTTGAGAGCCTTGGTGACAAGCTGTGCAATGCGCGTAGCTTTGAGTGGGCTCTGTAAACAAGCAAGGCATTTGGGTTTAGTTAGATGCAGTCGGATGGAATCAGCTGTTTGTCTTAGTTTTTTTGAACCCTTGTTTTGCTTTTTGTAGAGTGTTGGGTCAGCCAGTATCATAAAACTTTGAGATTGCATCCTGCGCAACCCAACCACGCCACATTTCACTGCACATGGACATAGGTCCGGGCAGGGATGTGGGGCTTTCCGTAGGCATCTGTAGGCTCGTTTGCGAACAGCTGTGACGAGCAGTTCGACTGGCCTCTGCGTACCACATGCGGACCATGAGAACATGGTTTTCGCGTGGACAAAAAGCATCAGTTGCTGGCGCGGACAGGCAGTGACAGCTGCACAAGACCTCAAAGCGTGGTTGAAAAATGTTGCGAGACACGTGAGCTGACTTCACTCGCAAGAAAAATGTCAAGGAATACAAAAGACATTATGCTACAATTGCTCATATCATCATATCTACAAAGTCAACTTGAATCCGTAAGTGTATCTAACTTACACCTTCGAAGCTCTGCAATTTGGGCACGAGCGAGGATCCAATCCGACCCTGAGAACGAATACTATACAAACAGTCCCCGCAATACGGCACAACTGCACAGCCAAAACCAAGGTTCTAAGCGGCATTTTCAAACATCACAACCAGGGACTTGCAGACCCTCGCATTAATTTCACCACTGACTTCAACTGCCTTGAACGAAGTTTCAAAGTCGGCAGAAGATTTCTGAGCGTAGCGACGTAGCTGTAAACTCCTTGGCGTACGCAAACATGCAATATGCAATATCAATATATCACAATCATCACAATGTTACAGCTCGGAGTTAGAAACATCATGAAGCATCATGAAGGATCCTTGAGTTAGTTGTACGGTACTTTTTTAGGCTGTTCCGGCTCATTGTTATTGCCTAGTGTATGTGATTTTTCAATCTCTGCTGGAAAGAACGATGCCAAAACACAACCCAATTACCCCAGCACAACACAACCCAACCATCCCGGTGAATGCCTGTCACCCACTGCAATCAAGTGACATCGCTTGGTACCTTGCCCAGCCTTCAAAGCTGCACTGCGATGTTTCACGACGCAAAGGGGTGAGACGCGGTGTTCAAACTCGCACGGGAAAATCTGCCCAGATTTGCTCAAAGCGAAGCGTGCGAAGAAATGCAAAGCTCTATAAGCTGAGCTGCACCCCGTCAAGTGTCGAGTACATATGACTGCGATGATCCGAACGATCACTGTGGAGGACGTGCGCAAAGAAAACAAGCTCAAAGCAGAAGACGGGTAGATTTTTTGGAAAAAATGTTAGCATTTTAAAGCAGTGAATCGTTCTTCCACTTCTGACCTCACGACCAAAGCAGCAAACAAGCACTGGGTTTCTCCCCAACTTCGCTAAAAATGTGTAGACGTTCGACACCGCAATTTTGTCCTTCACTTTGCCATTAGTTTCAAGCCGTTCCCGCTTCAATTTGCGGTTCAAATGTTTTGTGCAAGAAAACAAGAATTCTTAGATGCAGCTCTTTCCAAATCAGACAACATGATGTTTCCGCAGATCGACCAAAGAAGAGTTGGCACCTCAAACAGCATCAACTAATTAGTTGCAATCAGCTGGTTACCGTTCGCAGCTGAAGCTTGCAAGGCGTCAGACCATGCGTCTTCCCATCAGCTCGGCAATTTACTGCATCGGAACTTATACAGCAATCGTGAAGACGAAAGCTAGGCCCTGAGCATCCCTGAGCTCTCAAAATGCTGCTCGTGCTCTCATGACCTTGGAACATTGCAAGGTAATTCAATGTAAAACTGTAAAACTGTTAAACATGTTGATTCAATACTTTCTGCGCTAGTTGGCATCCACGCACAGGTAAGTCGTCAACATGGAATTCGAGATCGCTTGCGCATAGGGCGGGGTGACCAAAAAGGGGACCAAAACCGAGCGTGCTTTTGAACTGAAAACACTCCCATCACTGTCCGCATAGTTTGGATTCTTCTGAGATATTGCAAGCCGAAAGGTCCGGCTCAAAGATATAAACTGCGCATGTCCCACTCGACAACTTGAAACGCGAAAACGGATTGTGTTGTCAACGAATTGGTATTTTATGTATTTGTTTAGGTATTGTTTTGGGTTATTCGCGCTGGGGTTGCTTTTCTGGCTGTGGGCTATTTGCGTTTTTTGGTTTTTGTGTCCTTTCGTCTTTTGTCCTTTCTGGTTCTTGCGACTTTTGGCTTTCTGGCTTTCATGTTTTTACGGCGTTGGGCTTCTTGGCTGCCTTTTTTTCTTGTTTCTTGCTTTTTGTTTAGTTTCTGGTTTCTTGTTTTTTTTCTTTCTCCGCTTTTTTGGTTTCTTGGACTGTTGGTTTCTTGGCTTCTATTTTTCTCAATCTTTGGTGGCTCTCTGCAATAGGTTGAAATTATTGTGCAAACAACCGATGAATTGGACATGAACATGAAATATATACCTTATATACCTCAGACCTTTGGTTCCTCCAGTCAAGTCCCTCCCTCCATAACTAATTTGGGTCAAGTTCTGGCCCGCTGTTCAACAAGGTAAAAAGTGCAAACTAATATTTTAAACATTTTTAAACCATTATTGCTCCCAACAAATACATGAATACCGTATATAAATGATCTTAAATACCCACATGCCCAGTTCGTATGGCCCGGGGATAAATGATAAATCAAATAATATATGATATATTATACTTGAAAATTTACGGGTAAATTCACTCCGTATTTTCATATTTATACAGACATCCTTCCTTTCAGGTCAATCTCATGCCATTACTTTGTCATGATTGATGCTTGCCGCGTGGAAGTAGGAGGTTCTTTTGTTGAAGTGCTGAGCGGCACAGCCACACACAAGTATTTGGGCAGATTGTTGGCTGGCAATTTGAAAGAGAGATCGGAAACTGAGCTTACACATCGTTTGCAGGTGGCTTGGGCGAAATTTCACAAACATAAACATGTACTGACGAATCAGCATGTTTCCATGAAGCTGCGACTGAAATATTTCAATGCAATTGTTTCTCCCACTGCCTTATTTGGTTTGGTTTCTTGCCTTTGACCGCGTCGCAAATTCATAGAATCAACGTGGTGCAACGCCGGATGCTTCGTGCAGTCGTTGGTTGGGTGGCTGTAGATGGCAACGACTGGAGAGATACCATGCGAAAAATGAATGATAAGGTGAAAGCAGCTTTGGATTTTTTTCCGGTGTACATATGGTCGGATGCTTTGTTCAAACGCCAATTCCGATTTGCGGCGCGCATAGCTGGTTCAAACAGTTGGCCTGGATTCGCTGCACTTTGGGATCCTTCTGAAAACTGGCGCGCCAATTTCAATTCTGTTCCTTTCCGCGCNCGCGCATAGCTGGTTCAAACAGTTGGCCTGGATTCGCTGCACTTTGGGATCCTTCTGAAAACTGGCGCGCCAATTTCAATTCTGTTCCTTTCCGCGCCCGAGGGCGTCTGCAGCAAAGATGGGATGATATGTTATGCAAATTTTGCGAAAACACTTTTGATGATGCGTTTTAGCTCCGCCATGCCCGGCAATATGTGACATGGTTTCCATTGGAAAAACAATTTGTACAGTTTTGTCGGAATTAATTTTGGATGGCAATTTTTTTTGGATTTTTTTTTTTTTTTTGGATTTTTTGTTGTTTTCCAGTCTGGCTTCTTGGCTTTTGTGGCTTTTGTATCTTTTGCTTCTTCGCCTTTTTTGGCTTTTGTATCTTTTCTTCTGAGTTTATATGCATGTTTTTGTGAGAGGAACTGGGACATGTTTTCAACAAGTGTCCTAACTAGCCTTTTTTAAAGTNTTGAGTTGTTCTGCCTCAACCTACGTTCTATATGCTCACAAGATGCATGTTGTGCAGTATAGACACCCCTGAGTATCATATGCAACCTACAGCATTACATGGGAGAACAGGTATAGTCATTCTGTTTTGGGGGGAGGCGCTGCGCCCTCGGCCCAATCCCCCCCTCCCGCTTTTTTATTTCAATCCAAGTTTGCACATTTGTAAATATACTATTCTACCCACATCTATAATTATATATGTATATATGTGTATGTATATATATATATATGTATGTACATATATATATATATATATGTGTGTGTGTGTGTATGTATATATTTATGTGTATGTATATATATAAATATATATATATATATATTCATGTACATCTATTTAAATTTATTTACACAAGATGCATGTTGTGCAGTAGGTGTGCACACCTTGAGTACCATATAAAATCAATGAACACCATGGAAAAATCAATGAAAACAATGGCAAAATCAATGAAAACCATGGAAAAGTCAATAAGATATTCATGTATATTGCAACGGACTGAAAGATAGAATGCGTTTTGGACCCGCGGAAAATCATCATAAAAAAACTCTTAGAATTTTTTTTACGGCAAAACTTTTGATGTTTGAGATCACAAATTACCCCCATGCGCTTTTTACCTGAGAATTTACAGTAAGCATTGCTCTCCCGCTCCAAACTTGGAATGTGCACTTGACATCCTTTGATAGAGGCGACATTCTAAGTTTTATTTGGACACCACCTATTTGGAACAGGCCTTTTTTTTGACGGTTTTGGGCCTTGTTCCACGTGCACAGATAAGGGCACATTTATGCAAACATTCGGTGGTTTCATTGCAAATTTTGCATCATCCACGCCAATTTTTAGCTCATTGCCACTACTTTAAAGAGGACAGAATGGTTGTTTCCTACTGCAGGCCGCAATTCCGGTTCCAAGTGTCTTAAAACCCAAACACATTCTCTTTGAAGTAGTGGCAATGTCAACATTCTAAGTTTTAGCCATTTACCAGCCAAAAAAGGCAGAAAGGGCCAGCGCACAATAATACCATCCCCGTATCCAAAACCAGCTGCCAGGTGTTTTGAACGTGTCCTAAAACCTTCACCCTCGTTGGCATATACATAAATATTACAAAAAAGGATTTTTGGGGTTATTCTAGCACTTGGAACTGAAACTACATTCCCAAGCAAGAAATTAACCATACTGTCCTCTTTGAAGGAGTGGCATTGTGAACATTCTAAGTTTTAGCCATCTCCCAGCCAAAAGACAGCAACGGCCAACGCACAATCAAACCATCCCCGCATCCAAAACCAGCTGCCTGGTGTTTTGAATGTGTCCTAAAACCTTTACCCTCGTTGGTGCATATAGAATTTCATTAAAAATGATTCTAGGGATTGTTACAGCACTTGGAATTGAAAATGCACCGCCAAGTATGAAATAGACAATTCTGTCTTCTTTGAAGGAGTGGCCATGTGAACATTCTAGGTTTTAGCCATCTCCCAGCTAAAAGACATAAAGGGCCACCACACAATAAAACCATCCCCGCATCAAAAGCAGCTGCCGTGTGTCTTGAATGTGGATTATTAAAGCCTTTGGACTTGAAACCGCGCCCCCAAGCAGGAAATTAACCAATCTGTCCTCTTTGAAGGAGTGGCATTGTCAACATTCTAAGTTTTAGCCACTTCCCAGCTAGAAGACAGGAAGGACACAATAAAACCATCCCCGCATCCAAAAGCAGCTGCCGTGTGTCTTGCATGTGTCCTACAACATTCACCCTCGTTAGCGTATAAGTAAAACATTAATAAGCGTAGCTCTTTTATAATCACTTGGAACAAACTGCATTCCCAAGTAGGAAATAAACTATGCTGGTTTCTTTAAAGTAGCGGCAATGTGAACATTCTAAGTGTTAGCCATCTCCCAGCTAAAGGACAGGAAGGGCCAACACACAATAAAACTATCCCCGCATCAAACGCAGCGGCCCTGTGTCTTGAATGTGTCCTAAAACCTTTACCCTCGTTCGCGTATATAATATATAGATATTAATAAGTGGACTTCTGAGATTGCTATAGCACTTGGAATTGAAACCGCGCCCCCAAGTAGGAAATTAACCATTCTGTCCTCTTTGAAGGAGTGGCATTGTCAACATTCTAAGTTGTAGCCACTTCCCAGCTAGAAGCCAGGAAGGACACAATAAAACCATCCCCGCATCAAAAGCAGCTGCCGTGTGTCTTGAAATGGATTATTGAAGCCTTTGGACTTGAAACCGCGCCCCCAAGCAGGAAATTCACCAATCTGTCCTCTTTGAAGGAGTGGCATTGTGAACATTCTAAGTTTTAGCCATCTCCCAGCCAAAAGACAGCAACGGCCAACGCACAATCAAACCATCCCCGCNCTGTCCTCTTTGAAGGAGTGGCATTGTGAACATTCTAAGTTTTAGCCATCTCCCAGCCAAAAGACAGCAACGGCCAACGCACAATCAAACCATCCCCGCATCCAAAACCAGCTGCCTGGTGTTTTGAATGTGTCCTAAAACCTTTACCCTCGTTGGTGCATATAGANCAACGGCCAACGCACAATCAAACCATCCCCGCATCCAAAACCAGCTGCCTGGTGTTTTGAATGTGTCCTAAAACCTTTACCCTCGTTGGTGCATATAGATGTTCATTAAAAATGATTCTAGGGATTGTTACAGCACTTGGAATTGAAAATGCACCGCCAAGTAGGAAATAAACCATTCTGTCTTCTTTGAAGGAGTGGCAATGTGAACATTCTAAGTTTTAGCCATGTCCCAGCTAAAAGACATAAAGGGCCACTACACAATAAAACCATCCCCGCATCAAAAAAAGTTGCCGTGTGTCTTGAATGTGAATTATTAAAGCCTTTGGACTTGAAACCGCGCCCCCAAGTAGGAAATTAACCATTCTGTCCTCTTTGCACGACTGGCATTGTCAACATTCTAAGTTTTAGCCATCTCCCAGCTAAAAGACAGGAAGGGCCAACACACAATAAAACCATCTCCGCATCAAAAGCAGCTGCCGTGTGTCTTGAATGTGTCCTAAAACGTTCACCCTCGTTGGCGTATAAATAAACATTAATAAGCGTATCATTTTTTGTTATTACTTGGAACTGAAACTGCATTCCCAAGTAGGAAATTAACTATTCTGTCCTTCTTAAAGTAGTGGCAGTGTAAACATTCTAAGTTTTAGCCGTTTACCAACTAAGAGAAAAAAAGGGCCAAGACACAATAAAACCATCCCCGCATCCGAAACCAGCTGCCTGGTGTTTTGAATGTGTCCAAAAACCTTCACCCTCGTTGGCATATATATCAGTATAAATAAATCGAATTTTGGGATTATTGTAGCACTTGGAATTGAACCAGCACCCCCAAGTAGAAATTAACCCTACTGTCTTCTTTGAAGCAGTGGCATTGTGAGCATTCTAAGTTTTAGCCATCTCCCAGCTAGAAGACAGCAACGGTCAACGCACATTAAAACTATCCCCGCATCCAAAACCAGCTGCCAGATGTTTTGAATGTGTCCTAAAACCTTCACCCTTGTTGGCGTATATGTAAATATTACTAAGTGGAAATATAGGATTATTGGAGCACTTGGAATTGAAACCGCACCCCAAATCAGGAAATGACCCGTTCTGTCCTCTTTGAAGGAGTGGCATTGTGAACATTCAAGTTTTAACTATCTTTCAGCTAAAAGACAGGAAGGAACACAATAAAACCATCCTTGCATCCAAAACCAGCTGCGAGGTGTTTTCTATGAATACACCAGCTATTCTGGGAATGTGTGAGTTTACTTAGCGAGACATCGGTGGAGTTCAATAAGATTTTCATGCATTCTCTCTGAGCGGTGGGGGGAAAACAAGAAGAAATGAAGGGCACAGTGTGTGCTTGGTGGTTTTGAACATCTGTAGGAACCCCCTGAAACAAGTAATTAACATGTATATAATGTCGAAACAGCCATTATTCACAGTGTTTTTGGTTTCCAGGCCACAAACTTAGAATGTGGCACTGAATGCCGTCGCCATGCCGTCGGCTAAATTGACCCTAAAATGTTGTTCTTTCAAGCCTCTGAAGTTAGGTTTTTAGTGACCCTCTCAGTACTTTAGAGCGACAGACTGAAAACTTAGAATGTTTTCGTATTTCCGAGTGGTGTTGCATTCTAAGTTAGGGGTTTTTGCGGTTTTGGAAAAGATCCCAGCATTCTGAGTTTCAGTCCGTCGCACTATTTTTTTTAAATTTACATCCACGTAACTATGGTTATTTATATGTACATGTTGTATCCCTAAATAAACCCTAAATACACCCGAATCGAACCCTAAACAAACCCTTAACCAACCCTAAGTAAACCCTAAACCAACCCTAAATAAACCCTAAGCCAACCCTCAATAAACCCTAAACCAACCCTAAATAAATCCTAAGCCAACCCTAAATAAGCCCTAAACCCTTCCTAAATAAAGCCTAAGCCAAACCCTGAAAACATTTTACACTAGCACTATGACAACATCCAATGAAACTTTTACAGCCAACGCAGTTCTGCCTCAACCTACATGCTGTATGTTCACAAGATACATATTGTGCAGTTGCGCACCCTGCGTATCATGAAAAATTCTCTGAAAACCATGGAAAATAAATGAAAACCATAGAAACATTCATGAAAACCATGAAAAATCAATGAACACCATGGAAAAATAAATGAAAACAATGAAAAAACAATGAAAACAATCGACAAATCAATGCAAACCATGGAAAAAACAATGAAACACATTGAAAAAAAAGATGAAGAGCGCACATGAGAGACTTTAGCTCCAAAATGTAGCAAATTACATTTTTAGCTCCAAAATGCAACAAATAGCACGGAAAAGTGCCCCAAAATCAAAAACAAAAAAAATTTAGAAAAAAACAACCCAAAAAAAAAAAACAACTGCACCCATTAATTTTCGTTGTAGCTTGCAAGTTTTGCCCCATGTCCTGAACGGACCGTAGTCATTGACTCGGACGGGCGAAAGAAAGAAAGCAAAAAAGAAAGAAAGGTTGCATGGGTTCTAGCCGTTATCTTCTACTGAGTTTTCGTTGAATGCACGCTTGTCGCTCTTCCGCCCTCACGTTCGTCAGTCAACTGTGCCACGCGTCAGTTTCAAGTCCACTTCAGTGGTTACTCAATGTGAAATTTCACGCATGCAATCATTTTTTTTTATTTTTTTCATTTTCCCTCGTCATTGCCTTGGAATTCTGTTTGAATTGGTTTTGTCATCGTGTCACTCACTGATTGAACGTTTGGTTGCGACAGCGCCACTCCACCTCCATCCGTTCTGCTTTCAAGCATCGGTAATTAATATTTGCACGGCATCCCTCCGGGATTTCACGCATCGGCAATTCAGCATCCGTGAGGTTCACGCCCAGGAATCGTTCGCTTGTGCCATGAGAAACTCGTTCAGTGTCATTCTTCCGTAAACTTCCGGGGGTTGGCAGTTGTAGACTGACCATGTAAACGTCCGTATGACGGCGGAATGAAAATTTACAGGCAATTTTTTTCCGTGCCTTCCTATTGATACAAACATTGTCCCCTTCAGGTCAATCTCATGTCATTACTTTGGTTCAAACATGACGAAAAGAGGTTGCGGCCGCTACCCCTTGATGTTACTGTGTTTGTTCGATTTCCTTGTTGGTTTTCGGGTGTTGTCAATCAATTCAACTATTATTTGACTATATCCGGTGGGATCTTTGGAGTTGGGTAAATGGAAATATACCCCAGGGCCATTTATCCGAACCACTGTTGGTCACAGGAAATCTTTTTCAAGCAAGCACAGGCTAAATTAGATTTGTTATTTTACGAAGTCATTTACTCGTAGCTGCAACATTAACATGGCGCCATCATGTATGAAAAATTGTTGTTAGATTGTTTTCATTTCAATACATGCTATACATGCCGCAACGCCGTGCGGCGAGCCCTTTTTGGAGCGCAGGCGGAAGTGAAACAACAATCAAAATTTTAAACATATGCATTTTTTTTTCATCGGTGACCTAAACAAAAGCCTAGGAGGTGATCGGTTAAGTCAAACCATCTCTCGCTGCTCGCCAAATCCAACCCATTTCCGGGCAGTTTGTAGCGGCAAAACCCTTTGAATTTTCGATTCCCAAACAACGCGCGGCCTTCCCACTGTTGCACTGCCCCTTGGTGTCCAGCGTCGAACCCTTATAGCCCATCTATTCGCAGGTACATGTTCAATGTACCGTGCAAAGCGCCAAGGTTGTTGTAAGCAGGGTGTTGCCCACGTAGGAATACCGAATTGTTGAACAAAATCAATAGGTCCGAAGAACATTGATCAAGCCACCATTATCGGATTTCGCACACATGTTGGGTCATTTGTTAATGTGGGCTGGTGCGATTCCAATTCGACCTCGTGACCTAATTGAGCCGCCGTGGGATATGAGTGAGTTGTTTTTCTTTCTCTCGCCCGTCCAAGTCAGTGACTAACGGTCCTTCCAGGATACGGGGAAAAACGCGAAACTAAAAAACTAATCAAATCAAATCTAGAAGTTTACAATGCAAGTGTTTCACGACAAAACTGGATGTACACGTTTTCAAAGAAACACCATAAGGCAGTAGGTCGAGCAGGAATGGACCATGTTTTTGGTGACACGTATTCTCATACCCGTGGAGGCGTTCACTTTTTTTTGGTGCATGCGGGGGGGGGGGTAATAACGTCCTTTCGTCTGCTGTCTACACGTAGTTCTTCCTTGTCTCCTGAGGGGGGGGTGATAACGTCCTTTCGCCTGCTGTCTAAACGTAATTCTTCCTTATTTGGCTTTGTGCTGACTCTTCTTCTCTACTCTTATAACATCTTCTACAATGGTAACATAGACTACGTCAACATAGTCTACGTCAACATATACTACGTCATACTACACTGTAAGATTCTCTAGTATCTTAACATATCCGACGCTGAAACATCTTCTACTATCTACCAATGGCAAGTTCTGGGATTGAATCCACCAATGGATCTATCGCCACAACGAGTCTACGTGACAACCGATGACGACATGCGAGATGAAAAAGAGGACCTCTTGAAACTTTTCGTCGTCTCAGGTGGATACTTGTCATTACAAAAACGACAAATCGTGAGGCGTTTTGACATCTGGATGTCAAAAACAGACGGGTGCGACGATCCGTGTTACCATGTTTTTTGTTGAAATTGCATGTCGCCGAATTTCCGGAAATTGCCGTCCCATCGCACTTGTGGGCGTCTACGTTTTCGAAAAGGTTGGTTTGTCAAAAAATTTTCGGCATTGTCAGGAGGATTCCAAGAAGTTGCTGCTGCAAGCCATCGGTCCAAACTCCGACACACACACGCTCAAATAAACGAAGTTGTTTTTTGAAAACTGCATCACCCCACGGGCCAATTGGACATAAACGAAGTGCTGCATCCAGTTTTTTTGTTCATTCGCCGCACTGTTGGTTTCCAATCATTTCATCCCACCGCCACCCACGCTACAATTGTTCGGAGCATTTTCCGTGGGGTAACGTCCAATCGTTGCAAGTGAGACTTACTGAGTAACAGCGTGGCCAATCAAACCAAATAAAAACGTTGGAGACAAAACCGGATCGAAAAATTTGAACCGCAATTTCAATGCGACATGTATGTTGACGAAGATCACCCACCAATGTCTTGCCCAAGGATTTGTGTTTGCTACGGCCACGTCTTTTTGCCACTGAAGCACCAGCAAGTTCCACGTGCATAGGTCGAGACCCGGGAACTGCTGTCAATATTTTCGTTTTTGATGCATTGAGTTGAGGACCCATGGTTCCGAGTTCTGCAATCAAAATTCAGTCATATCCTTCACGTCTTGCAAAGATCGGGCGTATGGCATCAAATCATCTGCGTATCTGATGTTGGTGAGTTTTTTCCTTCGGGTGTTCAAACCATTGTCTCCCCAACAGTTTGCGTTTCTATTTTCGCATTGCCGACTCCAAAACACAAACTTGTGACGCCTTGTGGACTATCCATGGATGGTGTCAACTTTGATGGCTGCCACAAATGGTTGGGCTACGTACTTTTTAAAAACATTTCGACAGGACACGGTTCCGATTGGAATTGCCATTTGCAGGCTGCTTCCAAATCGTTCCATGCGAATCGTTGGATACCTTGCGACAAAAACAGTTTCCTTGAGACAACGGCTGATGTACTTTGAGAAGGTAATTTCACCAGCTGCTCTTTATGGATCTGCGCACCGGAAAATTTACAAGCACGAACTGAGACATTTGGATGTGGCAATGCGTCGTTTTCAGCGGTTTGTGGTAGGTCTTCCACCAGGTATTGATTGGAACGCTCCGTGGCATGAAATCCTGCACATGTGGAATCTACGGGTTCTAGAGCACATGTCTGCTGCGCACATGAAACCATGGTCAGTGCATTGGCTTGAAACATTTTTAAATTTGTTTCATATTAGTTGTTACCTTACCTGCTGACCGTTGGTTGAAACGAGTATTGTTTTGGGAATTGCTTGCTCCAAAACTCATCGGGCGGCCCACGGACAAATGGGACGCAATGTTTGCACAATTTTGCCGCTGGAAATGTTTAGGTGGTTGGAAGGTCGAAGCGTTAGACGAGCAATTTTGGAGAAAACATGGGAAAACATGGGAAAACTATGTCCTGAGTTTGTGACCTTCGCCAACGGCAATTAATAAGTGACATTTTCATTCCAAGCATTTATGATGATGTGCCAAGGGCTATCCCAATTTGTTTGCGGAGGTGTGGCAACTATGTTTCCTACCGGTCTCCGACAATGAACATCTAATTTCGATAAATCGACTCCGTGTTGGGTTCTTGGAGTTGCACCAGGACAAGCTATGGGTGTCACAACTGTGGTAAAGTAGCGAAGTCGCTTGCAAATCAACACATTTTTGTCACATAAAACCGTTTTTGTTTGCCTGGAATGCTTTTGTTGCTGTTTGCAAATGATATTCGAGGTCGATGCTGGAACTCTTGGGGCCTTTACTGGTCAACTTGCGTCCCAACCACTTGTGAGAACCTGTGGAATCCAAAAATGTAATTTGTTCACCTCCCTTTGTTCTCAAGAAATTTGGGGGCTGGGCTTCTGTCGCCGAAATGATTGTCATTGATGCATCTACAAATAGGCCAACATTTTCCAAACAGTCAACCAATGTTCCTAACAGGTGTACCAGTTTGTACGACGTTTCCGCAAAAAGGAGAATGTGATCTGCAAACCGTAAACCCAACAGAAATTGTAAGCCATCCTGCATATTCAAACCGTTCCTTGATTCTGCATTGCGCCAACTTCGCATTGTTCCCTGGGGTACTGCGCAGAAAAGGCGTGAACTAAGAACACATCCTCGACGTACACCAGCACGAATTTTAAAGCCATCGTTAACATCATTCGATTGTCCCATCACTTGGCCCCGTTGCTCTGCATAGAGCGTTTCCAAAAGCCAAACCAAATGATCTGAGACTCCTTGTCGGCGAAGTGCTCGCCATAGTGCTGGCCAATGTACCCGATCAAATGCTTTTAACAGATCAAAGCTAACAATCCATATTGCAAATTGAGTCTTCTGCTTTTATTCCAATTCAAATTTGTAGTGGGCACATGTTCTTCCATCCGCCGTCCTGCCTGAAAACAATTTTGTGCTTCTGGTTGTTCCATCCCCAAAGGGAATCACACCCTTTTTTAAGAGAGTAGACAGTTGTGTTTGGTCAAGTCTGAATGGCATCATCATTGACGAATGGTTCGCGAGTTGTTGTCAATGAACCAAATATTTTATACCGTCTATACCTTTGATTTTTTTCAGCATTAATCATCTCTTGACCACAGTTGTGAGCATGTCACCATGTGCAGTGACCTTCATGTTTCCGAGAGCCCACGGGGCACAAACCTTGGGCGACAAAAGGCCCAGCTTTGCACCATGCGCGTTCATAGGCATTTCATGCTATCCACAGTGGTAACGGCAGCATGAAAGGCTCCATGGCCGGAGCGGCTACTTCTGAGCCTTCAGTGACGGCAACGTCGGCTGGAACCCATAGGGATCGAGACCCGCCACCTGCGTTTGATGGAGGTAATCCTTTGGCCTTCAAGAGGTAGGAAAGGGACTTGGAACTTTGGAAGTTTGAGGCAAAGCTTCCGACTAGCAAGCATGGAGTGCAGATGCTGAGCCAGCTCACCTTTGAACAGGGGTGGGGGAAGATTTTGGGAAAGTTCAAAGAGCATTTTGCTCCTTACCTGGAATCTGCACTGCCGAGAGCTTTTGAGAAAGCTATCGAAGCAGACCACCGCAAAGCCAAAGAGACTCTTCAAGACTTCGTGGTCCGAATGGACAATGCCTTCAAGGAGCTCAATGACGAAGGGGTGTCATTGAATGACACCGCGAAGGGCTATGTCATTTTACGTCATGCAAGTTTTACTCAGGCGCAAGAGGATCAGATGACCACTTGGACAAAGGGTCATACGAGAGAGGCAAGGTCATCAAAGCATTGCGAAAGCTTGCGAAGATTCACCGTGATGGCAGAAGTAAATCTTACATCATGGAAGGGGGCGAGGGCAACAACTACTCGCCAGAAGAGACCTATGGCATGTTTGGAGACGAAGACGACGATCCAAATTTTCTTTGGATCGGCGAAGCGGATTTAAGTGAAGCCTTTCTTTAAGAAGAAGAGTTGCAACATGCCGTAGCGACCTACCAAGAAGTCAGAAAAGCAATCCGGGAGCAGAAGACAAATAGCTCGTCATGGAGTAGTACTAGCAAAGGCCGAGGGATTCCGAAGATGGAGCCAGAAAGGTTCACATAGACATGCTGAAGTTGCGCACAAAGTGTGCAAGGCGCGGTCATATTGCAGCAGCGCTCCTGATGCATATGCCCGTGCCAAGTCAGACAGTGCGAAGTCCAGCAGCATGTCTGGGAAGTCCGGATTCTTCAACGCTCATGTAGAAAAAGGCTTCAGGGCTTTCGCGAAGTCATCTTCCAGAGCTCAACACGATCACTCTTGGGATTTTTTTGAGGAAAAACAGTTTTAAGAAGAATCGTTTTGATGGTCAGTTTTGCGGCATAGCAACCCAACCACAGCATGCAGTTGTTGACAACACAATCAGGGCTGATTGGTTTTAAGCGTTGAGGAGATTTGGGGAATCTTTGGAGAATCATGGTTTGAAGATTGCACGGAGAGATAAGCAAGCACAAGCGAGAGGTGTTGGAGGTGAAGCAAAGGTCGTCGGAGTTGTAGAGATTCATGTAGGTCTGGGAGGGATCTGCGCCGTTTTGGAGTGCACAGTTGTCAAAGAAGATGTCCCTCTTCTCATCCCTGTCAGACTTGTGAGAGACATTGGAGCAAGAATCGATTTGTCAAAGAACGAGATGTTTCTCAGCAAATTCAATGTCATTGTTTCTATAATGGAAACACAGCCATAGATGAATTTGGAGACCAAGGTTGGAAGCTACCCATTGAAGCCAAACAAGCAGGTTTGATTGAAGAAGACTTCCAACTCGGTGAGCGGATGCTGACAGCCATGAAAGAGAGCTCAAACGTTTTTCAAGCCAACTCGACCGTTCAGCAGACCTCGTATGATGTCTATGCCACGGCAACGTGTGGCCGTGCCGGCGTCGGACGAGGAGGTGATGATGGAGAACGACGCGCAAAGGACTCTGCTGAACTGGAAGCTCAAAAAAGAAGCAAAGTGGTCAAGTACTTGAATCCCGCCGAGCCTCCAAGCTACGCAGCAGCAGCATCGCCAGCAAATGGATATGCCTGTAGCTACTTGCCGCCTCCATATCCTGTGGAGGAAGCGAACACATATCCAGAGACATCCAGTTTGACGAGCTTTATGGTGCCTATGGACAAGCACAACGTGTATGCAATGCAGATTCTTCAGGGAATCAATGTGGGCCGCCGGAAGTGTGCGAAGACTCCTTCCAAGGAGATCGAAAAATGCAGTCACCCGAAGACATCGCTTGCAGGAGCAGGCAACGCAGTGCAGAAGGAAGTATGGTTCCAAGAGTGCCACGCGAGATGGAAGGTATCACCCACTGTGCCAACCAAACCCAGCCAGAAAGTTGCCAATCGTGTGCCAGTTGTGTGTCTGGGATCCGGAGGAGGTGAGGATCCTCAGCCAGCAAGTTCCATCGATGCCCACGAGGAGCCAGTCCAGTCAGGACACGGTCCAGCTGAGACAGGCCAACGAGCAACTGAGGATCAAGGAGCAACAGATGAAGGCAATGGAACAGGAGATGGAACGAATCAAACAAACAGCACAAGATGTCTCACAGCAAGCAGTGCGCCAGCAGCAACAAGCACTACAACAGCAGCAGGAGATGCATCGAACTCAGATTCAATACATGCAAGAGCAGGTGCTGTGGGCAACAGCAGTAGCCGGCGAGGACAAGATGCAGAAAGCCTTCAACGATGTGGAGTTTCAGCAGGAAGTGGCTGGGCACACATCCGAACTGAGGAGAGTCATGGAGATCAACAGGGGGCCAACCCCAATCTGTGAGTCAAGAAGGCAGATGGGACAAGGCCCCGTGGATGTGTCCTATCTGGAACCAAGCGCAACTTGATGCAGCTGCGCACGTGCAAATCAGAGGAGAGCGCTTCAGAAGGAAGAGGGGAAAGTCAGTGCTGGGGTTTGGAGGTGGAGCTCGGATGGGCAGCTGCAATATGAGCCAGGCATTTTGCCAGGACAGATTCCCGACAATCAAGGTCTTTTCGTCGGAGTTTTGGAGGAGCTGCCGGAGGAGGATTTTCTAGACACCGCAGAGGGAGTGCTCAAGAAAGGGTGTCGAAAGAGGACTCTGCGGGCAATGACTGATCCCAAGATCGGGGAAGTGTATTCAGCACCAAGGATTACGGCTGAAGCGCAACGGCAAGGCATGCCAGTGGCAGGAGCCTACGACCAAAGGACAGGTTTTGACGTCAAATGTCAACACGAACAAGAAAGGTGCTTTCGCAAGTTGGAGGAGGAGGACCCAGATGTCCTGGCCCGAAGTCCCTCATGTGGACTGTTCAGCAGTCTTCAAGCATGGAATTATGGAAGGATGCAGTTCAAGAGGGGAGTGTTCAGGAAGGCATCGAGCATCCGACGTTTGCCATGAAGCTATTTGAATGGCAAGTGAGGACCGGAAAGGTGGCTTTGTTTGAGCACCCAAGAGGAGCAAAGAGCTGGGACGAGGAGGTGGTAGACGATGTATGAACCTTCCTGGAGTGGAGGTAATCAGCGCGGATCAGGCGCTTTTGGCCCCTGGGTCAAGAAAGAGGAGGAACCCAACAGAAAGCCCACCAAGTTCATGTTGAACAGCCAGCACATAGCCAGCAGGCTGGCAAAGAAGTGCAGTGGTGACCATTCTCATCAGCCACTGCGGCACGAAAGAGCCAAACTTGCAGAGCAATATCCCAAAGCACTTTGTCAAGCAGTTGTCAAAGGAGCACAAGAAGAAGCCACATCAGCACACGCCAGCTGTCGCATCTTCATGGAAGAGGATGAAGATGAAGGAGATCTGGAAGATGAGCTAGACCGAGAGGTGGAAAGAGCAGGGCAACCACACGTGCTGAGGCCAAGTCAGCATGAAGACGTGCTGTCAGAAGAGGAGGAGGAAGAAAGTGATCACCAAGTAGACTGCGCAGTGACTCCACATGAAACGAAGTTGGTTGAGAAGTTGCACCAAAACATTGGTCATCCAGCAAGGGAGGCCTTTGTCAGAGCTCTGCGCATGGCAAGGGCACGTGAAGAGATCCTTCGTTTTGCCAAGAACAAGTTCAAATGTGAACTATGCGAACGGCACCAACTTCCAAAGCCAGCCGAACCAGCATCAATCCCCAAGTCATATGAGGCCAACCAAGTGGTAGGAGTTGATGTTTTTTTACCTACCATGGACCAATCCAGAAGAGCAAGTGCCAGTGCTCAATGTGGTCGACTCGTGAACATGCTATCAACTTTTGGAGCCACCTCAACACATGACAGCGGAAAAGGTGCGGACTGCCTTTTAGAGATGCTGGAGTAGGGCCTTTGGAATGCTACATATCATTGTGGCAGATCAGGGCAGAGAATTCATAGGAGAGTTTGCCCGCAAAGCAGGAGAGCATGGATCACTTCTAAGGCTGATTGCGCATCAAAGAATGAGCAAATGCTTTTGGGCTTTGGAGTTGCCAATGAAAAGACATGAAAGAATCCATGCGCAGTTGATTGAACGAATCAGGAAACCAATGAATCGGTGAATCTACGAACCAAAGAATTGATGAATCAGTGAAACCTTGGAGGAACGGAGAAATCAATCAATAAACCCATGAGACGAGAATCAATGAAGCAATCCATCAATCACAATCAATCACAATCAATCACAATCAACCTATCAATAAATCAATGACAATGAATCAACAAGGAATCCGCGAGTCAGTGACGCAAAGAAGCAATGAATCAACGAATCAATGAATGAATGAAGTAATCAGCCGATGAACCAATTGAAGCAATGACCCAATGAAGCAATGACCCAATGAAGCAATGAAGCAAGGAAACGGAAAAGCAATGATCTCCTTGAAGCAACGAGTCAATGAAGCAATGAACCATTGAATCATTGAATTCATGAATCAAGACACATTGAATCGATGAACCAATGAATCAATGAATCAATGAACCCGCGAATCAACGAATGAAGCAATGTGAATCAACGAACCATTGAAGTAATAAACCAATGAAGCGATGAATCAATGCATCAATGCTGCAACGCAGCAGTGCGCCACTGAAACGATGAATAAATGAATCAGCGAATCAATGAAGCAACAAATGAACAAATCAACGAAGCAACACATGAAAGAATCATTGAACCACTGAATCAATGAATCGATGAATCAGTGGGCGACCTCTTCTCTCAGCTCCGAGCTGCCGCTCAGATACTTCAGCAACTTCTGCAAACCAATCCTTCTCTTCGCGCGGCCAGCACAGTGCGTTTTGCTGCAATCCCGCGCAGCACGAGAGTATAGCACTATATGGTGAAGAATTATACCTTTCGCATACATTTCGCGCAGCTGTCACAACCTCCAGGGGCAATCCCGCCTACCACGAGGGTCGCAGCATCATGCTTTGCTGCGTGCATCCGTGCTCATACATTTTGCCACAGCCGGATGCGAACCCGCATAGCAGGGGCGTCGGGCCCTCGTGGCGCCACATTGACCAACAATCGCGCAGCGTCAACTATGCGGACGCGACCACGCAAATCCGGGGCTGCTCGGAACATGCCAGCTTTGACGATTTTTACGCTGGTGTGCATTTTGCGGACTTGATTTTCCAGAAGTGGGCTGAACGCGCCAATTTTCGAAACATTTTGAAGCCAATGCAAACCTACTTTTCGCTTTACATTTTGCCGGCCTCATCTTCCAAAAGGGCTCCGAGCGTGACATTTCTTTCTTGATTGTTCGCGCTTCTGTTCTGGACACTTTTTGTCGACGACTTTCCGAGATCCAGTCTGAGCCACCCCTTGCCTGACCCGCTTCTGCTCTGAGTGCAGCGCCTCCTTCTCTCAGCATCCTCTGTAGCTTATGCAACTGAGGTCTTCTCTTTCCGGGCGCGGTGCAAAGCATTTTTCACCTTCCAGCTGCATTTTAATTGTAGTAAAGGTTCAATCAAAGGAAGTATAGGTAGAAAGTTTCCGAATTATGGACGACTGTCATGGTTAGAATTCCCACCATTATATATGTATATATATGTCAACCATTGGCAACCACATCGTCAAAACAACCACATCACCAAGTCAACCACCCATCATGAAGCAGCTCGGAAGTGCCACATTTCGGAAGCGTGTGAACTCACGAGTAACAACGTTCTCGGGGGCGCAAACCCTGCGTTTTTTTGGGGTAATGTGGCTTCTGGGGTCGCCGACGTAGTGTCTCAGTTTCCGCGGGCCAGGTTGTTCAGGGAAGTTGCAGCCGGGAGAACGAGGAAGAACTGGCTGAAGAACTGGTCTAGCAAAAAGATGATTCTGCTTGGACTTAGTTTCACCTGGTCTTTATTAACGGCCAGAGTTAATATGGCTGTTGGCAGATGCTCCTTTATATCGCTGTGTAAGCGATAATATGCTTTGTCCAGAAAACTCCCATGTCATTTTGGGAAATAACAATGGTCAATAAATATGTGGATAAAAATGCCGTTTGCTTCAATTCCATGCAAGTAAAATGCGACTGGGAGCACGGGCTCTGCGAAAACGTCTGCATTTTAGATCATGATGTCACCAAATACCAATCAGAATATGATCTGGTGAAAGTATTTGCCTGAAATTCGTCACAAAATCCGTGAAACGACCGTGAAAGACCGGTGAAACGGCCGTGGAAAAAACAAAACGTGAAAAACCAACAAAAACGTGCGCCTAATTTGTATTCACTTTTTGTGTTTTTTGTAATTTTCTCACCGGTTTTGCCTTGAAATCTTTGGAGCCATTGGTCATGTCAAGCAGGCTTGGCACTTATAGACTTGAAATTAGTTCATGAGCAGCTGTTGTAACTGAGGCTGTTGAGTGTATGTGGAATTGGTGGGTTTCCCATTATATACATCGACATATATCCCAAGATTCCCAGCATCAACATAACCATTACGTAAATACCATAAATTTTCGATGGTCTTTAGGTAACAGCCGGCTGCTAGTGCAGCGGCCAAATTTAATTCAACCTAGCCTTTGGAAGGCCTGGGTTCATTCATCCATTCATCCATTCACTCATTCACAGGCCATTATGGGCACCCTATCTTCAACAAACCAATTTTCGGGATGTGGAGCATTGCTGAAAGATCTCTTACACAACTATTGCTGATGATGGTATGTGATGGTGTGTGTTTTTCCATTTCAATATCAGTCGGATCTTGTAAGTAAGTGCAATCACATTTTAAGTTACTTTAAAGTAGCATGGATCAACAAAACATGGCGAAAAGATGAAAATATCGCCAAAATCCACGTCTGAAAAGCGCATATTCATGAATTACTATGATCGGGTTTTTTCACATTTCGTTTTCGGGGCATTTTTGTTCAGAGCGCTCGCTGTTTGCAAGCCTCCAAGCACGGGGCTTGCACCATGGAGAACAAAGTGCTTCAAAGAAGCGGTTCGATGCTTGCGCGCCAAAATATCCAGTGGTTCCCACCTCAGCACATAAGGTGGCCAAACTAGTTTTGTCTGAACTTTTGTGCCATGACCAGTTTATTGATCAGGCCAAAGCCTCGGCAAAACACAGAGGCGTGATGATGGGAAAACATGTTTTATCAGGTTTATGACCGTTTTTTTTTCGTCCAACGCAGGTGGATGCGAAATCCGACCTGCGCGGTGTGCACGATCCTAAGATGCCGAAAGCGGTTGGTTTCCGTGCTCCTTCAAAGGATCAGATTGCCATATTTCATCTTAGCTCCAGGTTTTTTCGTTCTCAGGCATTGGCAGCTGAGTTATTTGCAGACGACCCCTGGTCAGACAGAAACAAAGGAGGCCTACATCAAACATCCGAAGTGCCTCGGATTATTGGATTGTTTCAATATGTTTCGTCTCTATGTGTTTTTTTGACTATTTATGTTGGTTTTTTGTGGCTTTCCTTCCAAAATGAAATATCCATGTCACCAAATTCTTCAACAAATACGAACCACGAAACGATGGGACCCTTTCAACAAAGTTATGTTGTGTGTGGCATGCCAAATCCAACATGAAAGGTAAACCCGTGTGATCGGCATGAACAGTCAATTTGATTGCGTTGCATGTGTTCCAGGTTGCATGCATACCAGTATTTGCCCAATGTGCCATGCACACATACCATTTATTTTTATCATTTATCATGCATGCAGTCAAAGTCTGTTGTTTCACGTTTGAATGGAGAAAATGCTGGCACTGTTGGTTGGTGTGAATTTGGTTCAATGCGTTTTTCAAAACATCGCGAGGTGACGCAATGTGCACAAAAACATACAAAAACTGGACTGCATCCTGAGTTCTGCGTTTCGTTTCCAATTTTTCGGATGGCAGCATGTGGCAGTGGCAGCAGTTGTATCTCGCTGGTGATGCAAGTATTTGTCAATCATGGATTGATTGATCCTGGTTATGTCATGCAATTGGTTGTTTTTGTTGATGCCGTTTGCTATTCACGTGTATAACATCTTGTCATGATGCTGGTAAATAGTGTGTTGTGCGGTCATGTCGGTTGTCATCAGTAAACAATGGTAGTCTGCATATTGTTGGGTTTGTCATGGTATATTGTATCCATTTGCATTTGCAAAATCATGGCGAACCGCAAACCATCATGTCGACCATTATTTGTTTGTATTTTGTACGGTTTCTCCATGACGATGATTCGCCATGATCATGACCATCATCATCATCGCCGTCGCTGTCCTCGTTCATCGTTGTCGTCATCACCAACAGGACAGTATCAAACATCATCAACATCAAAATTTGCATCACTTTCATATACTTTCATGTTCTCAGATCACCATTGCCATTAAAAGTCAGGTTACAGGACCTCAAAGCAACCATATCATCATAGCCAATGGAGGTCAATGGAGGTCAATGGAGGTCAATGGAGGTCATGTTTCATGACTCATACACCAGGTATCAACGGCGACAAGCAGCCACCATCTGAGAGATGCTGCCAAGATTGATTTCCTTTTCTGGTGAAATGATTTCTATGATTTCTATGATTTTGTGTTATAAAATGTGTTAATGTGTCATCATTGTGACAAGCCTTGTGCTGAAATTTATCGTTTTTGAATTAAGCCGCAAGGTCGAAAATGGCACCGGCCTTGGAACATTGAGTGACCTAGAAAAAGTATAGAAGGATGCAGTTTTGTGACACTTCCCAGACTTCCCAACGCCAAATGAACCAAACGCACCCAAGATGTTATACAACATGTTTGTTTGACGTTCTGATTTCTTCGTGTTCCATCTCCAGTCAATGCGGATGAGATGGTTTGCAGGAGATGACCTGAGAGCGTCGCACATTGATTTGGCATATGGAGCTTCGAGGCAGCGGTTGCAACTGCATGGACTGCATGGACCGCATGAACTGCATGGACTGCATGACTTGGATTTGCGCCATCCGGAGCTCACCGTAGTTTGTTCAGCACAGATCCCGATCTTTGACACCCCTTGTGATCCTCCAAATGAAAGCATTCTGCAAGGTCCTGCAAGCATTGGGTGGCAGCCTTGACAGATGAAATGTCAAGGCAAGGTCTTCAGACTCAGAATACCATGATTGCCATGGAATATCTTTGAAATGTCTTGAAATGTTTCATTTCGTACATGAACAGGTCATGGTAACCTGCTGGGTGTTTGCTATAGGTTTGCACAATAAAGGACCAAAAGACTTTCCTCATTCCTTTGGCCATTTCGTTTGACCAACTCCAAACTCCAGGAATGAGCATGACAAGTTCAATTGCAAGAAGCCCGATGGTTGGAGTCCTTGCAAATTTACAACTCTGGAGTCATGGCCTACGCAAAGTTCTTTTGTGTGGTCTCTGTAGTTCTTGCATGTTCTTGCAACAGTTTTCGCATGTGTACCACCAACTGTGGTCCAACCATTCAGCTTGAGGTTTCGAAGCCTTGGGGACAGAGCTGCGAAAGCTTGGTGCTAATTTGGCAGTGAATACGGTAAAAATTCGTCGGAAATTAGTCGAAAGTGAATCTGTCGGAATCGTGTGGAGATTTGTGGAGTCGGCCCGTGACCGGGCAATACTGGGCACCTGGCCAAGGTCTCACATCAGCTTCGGGGAACGTCCTGAGCCGAGTCTGGAAGCAGGCACCACGAACTGCATACTGCGGTCTACTGCGTCCGAGGTTTTGAGCCCACATGCCAGCGGCTGCCTTGGTCGGGAAATTCTTGTGCAACTTGTGGAATTTTGAATTCATGTGGCAGCCACAATGTGGCATGGGCAGCCTCAAAATGCTTCAAAAATAGAGCAGGCAAATCTCAGAGCAGGCAAATCTCGCTGAGGAGCCAGCAGAAGGTCAATTTCGGGATTCCGCCCAAGGCCTTTCCGTCCAATGCACAAAAACCTTTCGGATGTGTTTTTTGAATTTTTCGGATGGGTGTTTCCCTCTGTGGGACGGAGGCCTTGCATGCTTCATATGTTTGCGATAGCGGTGCAGATGCTTTTGAGCACACGTGAAACGAAGGGACACCACTGCAAGTGCCAATTTGGTGCAGCTTTGGCCCAGAGCCATTATGGCTGTGGCATGTCTTAAGAAATGGAAACCAAAAAAAAATCATTCAACGATTCTTATGTAAATGCAGAACAAGACTGCGTATCACAACATGCTGCAAAGTGATCATATAATTGCTGAAGGTTGCCTCTGGCAAAAGTAGGGAGTGCGCGTATGAGATTGGTCCCAGCGATGTATGGCAAGCAGCAACCCAATTTGATTTTACAATTGTGATGACGCGCCCTTTCTCATTTGTTTTGTTTGTGAATCATGAAATATTGAATTGAACTTTTGTGAGCAAACATGGCATGCAAGACTATGGCAACGACCGAAACACACCGCAATGGCAATAGCCGCGAAAGAGGCCTGTCAGAGACCCTTTGGCAACTACCAAGGCCATTTCAAAAGTCACAGGAGTTTTTGGACTTGGATGATCTTGGGTGGAATATGGTGGAATTCAGATATGCCAACAATATAGCAGGATATAGCAGGATGCTGCACGGTGTTTTTCCAAAGCACTTCTGAATGTTTTGTTCCATCGATTTGGTTTTGCCTTTGGCAGGTCGCGTTGGCTGCGGCGCAAAATCCTTTTGCTGCCCATCTTTGAGAGCCTGATTGATGGAGCTGACCTTCCTGCTGGCGCAGAAGAACTTTTTGCAGCTTCGATTGCATTAGACCGGCACCTCCAAGAATATACAAGAATTTCTGAAGCATTTAAAAGCTTTAGACTCTTAGATCGACAATCGCAGGTAGGCCAGAGGCATCCAAAGGCGATTTAGAACATTGAAACATATGAAACCTTGGTATGCCTTGGTGCACATTCTGCTGAGTCATACCATCCCAGGTACAGCAGTCATCAATTCTGCTCAAATCATTGAAGAAAATTTGCACAGGGAAATCGCATGAAATCTTTGCGACTGTCTCTTGGAAGCGTTTGCTTTCACTAACAGGATCTAGAATACTCTCTCTAGAATATTCTAGATATTTCTAAATCATCTAGAGTGATCACTGAATGATTTGGGATGATCTAGGTGACATCCTTGGGCTAAGGTGCTCCTGAAACATTTCTCGGGAGAACAAGTCTTTATTCTGTGGGAATGGGGTCCTAACCACTTGGTTCACTTGAAGCATTTTGAACCCTGCCCGGCTTACCTTCCTGAGATGATTAACATGATCAACGTGTCATGGCATCTCTTTCATCTTGGGACCGCTATTTGATACAAATTTGATGATGTGCATGCTCACTGGCCACATGGCACAGCGGATGATAGGGGCGACCGCAACCAGTGAATCAATAAATCTATGAATTCATGAGTTCAGATCCAAGGTCACACGCCGTCAACATTGATCTGCTTGGGTAGGTGTGATCAAACTTCGCGATTTCATCAATGTTTGAGAATGTTTGCATTCTATGCATGTGAGTCTTCTTGTTTGGTGTCGTCTGCGTGTTTTTGGTGTTTTTGTTGCTTCACCTAGGCCGCTGGAGTGTTGGAGGATGAGCTTCAGTTCCTATCCAGCCTTTGTGACGTTTCCAAAGCTACGCCGCTGAGTCAGCTTGCTGTGAACGCTTATGTCGACTATGCTGACCAGCTCACAAAATCTCAGGCATCGTACCTGGCTGCAGTTAAAAGCTGTCAGGCACACGGAACTGTGTGGTTAAGATTTAGATGTCGAATACGATGAATATCACTTAACTTACTCAAATTACAAGTTACGACATGGTGTGAGCTCAAGCCTGGTGAGTATCACTTCACTGAGGACTTCATGCGAGGTGCATAGCTTGATGGCCGTCGCTCTCCACGTGCGCTTGAATCTCTGGGTGAGCTATGTGTTGCTACAAACTTCTACAGAAGCTTCTCCAGAAGTGGGCAAAGCAACCACAGTGGGCAGATGGCTCGAGTTCTGCTGCTTACCTGTGGGCAGTCTGTGTCTTTCGTTAGGACCAATACTTTGCAATCTGTTGCATCCATGTTGCACCCGTGAAACTGAACTTCCAAACTTCCAAGGCAAGTTGCCGTCCAAGGTTCCACACACTATGAGAAGCTCTCGCTTCAAATAGATCAGGCGTTTGATGCTTTAGTTACAGATTCTCGCCTATCTTCTGCAGAGCTCAACACAGTCAGTGTCCTGGATGCATAAAGTTTGGCAGATGTAGGCAGCATACTTATAATATCTGACCAGATGTCAAGATTTGCCAGATTCTTTGACCAGATGCAATGCTCCATAGTTGTTTATCAAATGGCACAGGTAGCAAAGCTGAGGCGATGCATACTTGCAATTGGCGCAGCATGAACATCAGGTCTATTCACAGTTTCTTGCCTTCCAACCTCAGTCCATACGAAGCCGGGATTTGCTCTTTCTGGCTGTTTGATTTTGACCGTTTTGAACATGCGTAGCATTTGGCACACTCTGGCCGCGAGGATAGTTTCTTGTAGCCAACCGGACCCGGTGAAGAATGATGTTGCGAAGACCTTACTGCAAATGGCGAAGATCATCCCACCAAGGGTGCTGATCATCGCAGGCGGGTTGACCTCGCAGGGGTTTAGCTGTTCCACGCTGTTCCATGCTGTTCCTATGCCCCGATCGTATAAGCACTTTTTCACAGCATCTCACAGCCAGATTGCTTGATGTTCCAATCCAGCCAATCTTCACCGATGGGCGTTCCCACCCAAATATCCAATCCTTTTCACCAGCATGGCTTGCTTGTCACCCTCAGTTGTTCCTGTACAATGTCCATTTCACGGGAGTTGTTCCTATCAAATTTCGTTTGCACGGCCAGTTATTTCATATTATTTCAATTTCTATCAAATCGTCTTTCACTTCCGTCCGATGTCCTTTCCACCTCTACGTCTTTACTATCAAATCTCTGTTTCGCACCTATCCGGCCCTTCAGCTGTTCCTATTTTATCCTATTTTCACACTTTAGCTGTTCTGATCCAATACTACGCAGTTGAGATCTTCGTGCGTTTTTCCACAAGAATGATTGATATCCCGGATTATCCCGGTGTTTTTTTCAAACATTTTTCTACATTGCATGCCGTTTGAGTGCTGCGTTCCCAAGCTTAGTGTTCTTCCCAACGATTCTCTCAAAGACTGCTCACAAGATGCTGCACTTGTTGTATATGCCCTACACCATTGGCTGACAGGAGAAGAGTGGTAGTAGTGTGGCAAGCTGCATTTTTAATGATATCATTGCTTGCAGGAATGGAATGCATCATTGAACTATATACTCTACCTTTGACAAAGCAGAATAGTTGGGTAGTTTTGCCTTTTTGCCTCGTTCGAGTTTTTTGGGTCGTTTGCCTCCTTTGGAGCTTTTCTGCCGCGTCCTGATTTTGTCTGCCGCAACCTATTTCCTATGTCACTGTAACTTCTTCAGTTGTTGCGTGTACAAATGCAGAGATTTCTGCCTTGTTCTTGCTGAGTCGCAAAAACGAGTGACAAAATCTTCTGAGTCTTGAGACACGACGTATTGTGGTCCAATTGTCCTGCCAATCTTCAAGAATATCAGCTAATGGCAACATTCAGGATCTTCAGAAGAGTTCATTTTTGAACACAAATCAATTGCGATGTTTTGCAAGTTCCTATTGAATTCTGCGGTTTGGCCGCAACCTTCAAGGTTTCCTAAAGGCAGAAATCCAGACTTGCGCTTTTTTGCGGGGTTTTGCGCCGTGTTTGCAGGGTTTTGCGCCTTGTTTGCGGGCATGTTTCGGTCCTGAATGTATCATTTTGCTATCGAAAAACCGTGGATGAGATTGGAGGGAGAAGAGCTCAAACAAATTCGCACTAAAATTCCAACAGTGCAGTGCAACTGCAGATCAGCAAAGAGTCGCACTTCCACAAAAAAATTGGTGGAGGGATGGCACTCTCAACTAGCGGTCACAAAATCACGGCATTGTTTTTGAGCCACCACGCTCAGATGGGGCACTGAAACCCCTGATTTGGTGGACATTCCGATAGGAAATATGATTCACAAACATTGTGGAAATGATTGTGTCGCTTTACACCACTTCTGCCGTCTGCCCCTTCTGCTCTTTCTGCCCCGAAAAGAGGGTCAGAAAGCAAACCGTCCCAAATACTTGGGAATGTGGAAGGTCTATATATATACTACGTGGAGCTCTCGGCGGGTCTCGTAGGGTCTTCGAAGATTTCGAAGGGTCTTGGGATCCAGCTTTCCACAGATCGACTGATCCCGGTGCAAGGCTCCGACAGTGGAGGCGGCGCCGGCCTGCAAGCCGATTTGAAGAGTTGCACCGTTCAGGGCGCTTTTGCGACAACTGCAGTGACGGCAGTGACGGCACAAAACACCCACGGTGTGCAGGGCATTTTTCCGATTCCTATTGACTTCCTGAAGAAGAGCCTAGGCTGAAGAATGAATTGAATCCATGCAGCAGGTTCAAATATGTTGTAAAGTGCTTCACCATTGTCACCGCTGCAAGGCAGGTTGATTCTGTTCTCTCCGACATTGGCACAGACGTGGCACCGTGGTAGCAACATGTAGCGGCACGTGGAGGAAATGCGTGATCTAGAGCTGTGTGTGCTGTGCATACACCCGGTTGTGAAAGTCGTGGCGGTTGTATACTTTTCTTGATTAAGCTTGGCGGACCAATTTTAGGAAGTCGTTGCGATTGCGGCGTTTAGGTGGTGAATGGTGAATCCTGAAATTACTATCATGTTTATATAGATGATTTGATGTAAAAATGGTGTTTAGGTCGTGTTTTGCTCCAGTTTAGGGGGCTCAAATATAGACATAGGCGAACATAGGCCATCCTGACCTGCTGCAACATGCCTGGTGGTTCCTCTCCCTGAGTCAGCCCGGCGCAGGGTCCTCACGGTTTTGCTTTCTCTTCCCCAGATTGCTTTAGCTATCTTTGGCTATGAGGGTTCTTACTTCTCGATCAGTCTCTGCTTGCATTTTGCTTTGGCTGACTTCCCAAATTTGTGGCTATCGCCTTGTTTGCCATTTGGACCTCATGAAATGCATCCAGTCAAAACCCAGCTCCGGCAGGTCTTTGAAAGGTTTTCCAAGGAGGGCTAATTATTTTAGGATTTTTTTTTGCGACAAGTTTAGGATTTTTTTTTGGATTCCTGCTTCTCTGCTTTTCCTGCTTCTCTGCCTCTCTGCTTNGGAGGGCTAATTATTTTAGGATTTTTTTTTGCGACAAGTTTAGGATTTTTTTTTGGATTCCTGCTTCTCTGCTTTTCCTGCTTCTCTGCCTCTCTGCTTTTCCTGCTTTTCCTGCTTCTCTGCTTCTCTGCTTTCCTGCCTTTT
>BGPT01000300.1:187637-198666 GCA_003297045.1 Symbiodinium sp. clade C Y103
ATGCCCAAATGTGGCAAATACCATGCAAAATGGCAAATTCAAGTTCAAAACCATTGCAAACACAAGGCAAATGGTACCAGCCAAGAAATCCACAAAAAAATCCTAAACTTGTTGCAAAAAAAAATCCCAAAACTATTCCACACCCGNAAACCATTGCAAACACAAGGCAAATGGTACCAGCCAAGAAATCCACAAAAAAATCCTAAACTTGTTGCAAAAAAAAATCCCAAAACTATTCCACACCCGTTTTCCAATGGCAAGCAAGGTTTAGGTGATTCCTGGCTGGGAGAGGAGAGAGGGGAGAGGAGATAGGAGAGCTGCTGTTCTGCTGATTGTTCTCCTGCTACTTGTTCTTGTTTGCGAAGTTAGGGAAAACCGACATGGCATGACAAGGGTGTGACATTGCCGGGTTGCGTTGACAAGGAGGGAAAGGGATTAGGCCCGAAAGAGTTTTTACTTTTCTGGAACTTCCGCCGCCCAGCTTATGGGGAAATGACATTTTGCAGGGTTTGCTCAGCATGAGCGCCTGGCGAGGAATGCGCGATCCTGAGAGCCAGCGTTCTACTGCAAGGTAACATAGCATCATCTCGGAAAGTAAAGCGGAAGTCTTCTTGAATGCGGCGTTTACATGGGCCCCCGTGCTCCACACGATTGTTTTTGATTTTCATGACGGTTCTGATCATCCGATCACGATGATCGGTCTTGCACTGTTGGGACAAGGGGCAATTTGTTTCATGGGTGTTTGTTACGTTTGCAGAGTTATTCTGGAGATGTGTTTCGTTTGTGGCCGGAACAGATCTGTTGCCTTCCTATGACCAGTGGTGGTGGGGTACGCGCTAGCATGCTCACACCTAAGGTAAAAACGGGAATGCTGGCAACGTCAGAGATTGTCAAGGCAGTTGCTGCATGCTTGAAGGCCGCACGAGATGTGATGAGTGTGCGTCGAAACAATCTGAGCAAATGTTGGCTGTGTTTTCTATTGTTTTCTCGTTTGTCAGAGACTTCCTAGACATTCAGAGTGGTTCTGAGCCGTTTTTGTAGCACAGGCATGTTTCATGAGGCGTCCCAGCCATTCGGATCCTGCCTCGTCGTGGACCCCGTCATGGTTTCCACCAGTGGGCACACTTTGCTGGAGGATGACGCTATTCAAAGCCTTAAGGATGAGCTGTCACTGGGCACAAAATGTTTGTAAAGACATGCAGAAGCATGCTGAATGATCTGAATCCATCCTGAGAGGCTGAGGGGCCCTGAGCGGGTATAGGCAATCCATGGCAATCCAGGCAATCGGCATCCAGACCCAACGTGATTCTGCCAAGAAATGGAGTCTGCCAAGAATCTGCAACCGCTGAGCCCCAAGGTTTCCATGCGCCACTCTCATAACGCCCAACTTGCCAGAGGCCTGGAATGTGTTTTCATACGAGTCTCTCATGGGACTGGATTGACTGGATGGTGCTTTGTCTTGTTGTCAAATTGAAGGCACGGTTACTGCTGGGCGTCAAAGACATTGAAAGTGCAGCGCCCTCAGTGACTCTGAGTGGAAGCTTGCTGGACCCTATTGACACTAGATGACACTAGAATTTATTGACATTCACCAGTATTGAATGCTTGCATAGCATTTTGTATCCAACAGTAGTCGATGACCCAGGACCCGCAGTCAAGGTTTGGGATGGCACTGAAAGTTGATGAAACATGACGAAACATGATGAAACAATTAAGTCATACGAACATGATGAACTCTATCATATGTTGTCAATCTATCATATCCTTAATGCTGAAGTTCCGTTGCTGGATGACGAGAACACCCAAAACTGTTGCCTCAAGGTATTGCTGTGATACATGGATGACAAACACTGAGCAAAAAAGTAATTACAAACGACCTTCATGAGAAGCAAGGTGTCTAACAACATAGGGGTTGATGTTCATTCGCACGCAATGATTTGTTGGCAAAGTTGTGTATCGTGTGTGTGTGTGGAAATTCTGCACATTCAATCATATGTATTCATACCCTTGTTTTTTTTTCAGAAACTGCATTTCCGTGAAGGGCTTGAAAAGGGATTCACAATCAATGAACAGTGCCCTTGCAAGGTAGCTGCCATGGAGACAGCAGCGCGTCAGCTTGCAGCAATGGGCCCCCGCTGGGTGCTTGTGAAAGGCGGGATTTCTTGAGTTCATCCAGGAAGAAGAGCGGAAGTCTTAGCTCGAAACAGCTCGAACAATTTTGAAACTCAGCAAAACCACAGAAAACCCAACCTTGGCATCATACACAGCGCAAATTCGACACAGAAGGGATGTTCTGGACGTTGTGAAGTGCCAATTCAAATTTACTGTTCCTCCACACGTCTACTGTGGCCTATTGGATTTCATGACTTTTCTATACTTTACTCATCTAATTTGCTCTCGTTTTCTTTAGTTTTTTGGCCCAAAGCCATCTGCAAACTGCTCACAGGAGGACATTTGCCTGGCATGGCACTGAGTTGGCAGAGAAATTCTGCGAAAATTTTAAAATTGCAGGCTGTAGGATGTGGTAGGCACATGTGGGCACTATCGCTCTATCGCTTTAGTACCTACTGGATCCTATTGTTGGCCTATTGGTCCCTATCGTTATACTAATATAATGTAATGTTTGATAATGCTTATACTTGCAGAGACTATTTGGAGTAATTTATTTTGATGCCGTGCTGTTTGCCAAGGCTCTGACCAGGAAGCAACAGACATCCTTTGCAATGGTGAGACTGGAGAGTGTATTCAGTTCAAGTCGAAGTTGGTCGCGAACACCAACCACACACATGGAACAGGATGGGGTAGCTTTGTGGTGGCGCGGAGCACGGGTGGTGGCTTCCAGCCACGATCCGACTTCAGAGAAGTTGTTTCGCCAAGTCTATGAAGAAAAAAGTGAATACACTCTGAATATACGCTGAATAATTATACATATAATTACCAACTTGTTGTCATAGGTTTGTTGAATAGAGATCAAAGCAGGTACCAGCTTTTGTTGCCAGGTGTCCTGTGCATTTTGGTTGTTTCAGAGTTGTTCAAATGTGCAATTTCAATTTTGTGCAGGTGGCTGTTGCTTTTAAAGTGTATTGAATTGTGTTGAGATTCACACTGTGGCTACTGATGGCTACTGTGGCTCCATCTACGCCCTCTACGCTCCGGCACGTCCTTCTCTTAGAATGGAAACTGCAGGATGCACCCTGGCATCTTCCATTGCTGCTCATCTCGCAAGAGGGCTTCAGGTTCCACAAGCTGTGCAGGACGCGGCAGAAGTCAAAGGGAAAAATGGGTAGAAATGCGACTGACATGGTCCCTTTGTTCCTTCAACTCAATGTTTGACAATTTGAATGTAGCAGATTGGCTTTGACGCGCTTCCCATTTGTTTTTCAGCTGTCCGTTTCTTGCCTGCATTCTTGCGACGGTGCGAAGGAGGCAAAGGATTTTGTCAGTGGTGCTATCGCCAACTCAGCTCATTTAGCATTGGGCAATGGAACTCAAGGCCCTATGAACCATAGCCGCCCGCAATGCACTAGACATCGCTAGACATCAGACTTGAAATCCTTTGAGAAAGCCGGCAGCGAAAATCAAAAACTGAGTTGAAATGTCCTTCTGTTTTTCGTGTTTTTTTTATTCTTTAGCTCGATGCAGGGAAGTTTGTTTTGTATTTTCCTGTTGTAAGTGTGCTGACTTATGCTGACTTGTTTGAGGTTGGCCTTACTTCAGTTGGTGAGGAACACTTGGTTGAAAAAGGGCAGAGCGCGAGCAGCTCTCGGTGTATCATGAGCCTCGATGGTACGTAGCGCCCAAAATGGTCATAATGAGGAAGTGATACCGGATGGTAATCGGATGGTACAGTTATGTAGAGGTCTCGTGGTTTTCAAGACGCATGAGACATCATGAGACTCACGTTGACTCATTTCGACTCAGCGGACTTTCTGATGGCACAGTGTCACAAGGACGTTCAAGACTTCCATGTTTCGAATCTGTGTGGTGCACATCGGTTCACATTGCTTGGCACATTGCTTGGCATATCTTTATCATATCTGCATCATTCTGCACAGGGCGCTTCGCCTCACTTCGCCGCCAGGCCGATCAGATTGCATCCTTTGCTGATACCGTTGGGAAGGCTGGGGCTGCTCTCGTGAGCTGCTTGATGACATGACTTAAGCTATGCCTTAAGATGTAAGGCCTATGTGGCGTTTGTGGTCGAAAATTGAAACATCTTAAAACCTTTCCCAAGATGTTTCTATTTGACAAGTGCTGTTGTGTTTGCGATAGGTTGCGCGAGCAGGGAGCAGTGCTTATCGTGTTTGAACTCTTAACTGTCAACCCGTTTTAACCTCGATTTTTGGTTTGTGACAACTGGAGTTGGTGGTAATTGTTGTCACTATGTGTCAATCGACTTGCAGTGCTTTGGTATTGCTTTGGTTTTTCCCTCAATTCTCTGGTTGCAATTTGCCATTTGCTCCAATCTGTTTGGTCTGGGTTTTGCCACGCACAGGACCTCCGAGCCTCTCACATTGACATCGCCAACGGTGCAGAAAAGAGCTGTGCACATTGGAAGGCGCCGTGTAAGAAACAACGAGCTAGAAACGAGACTTGCAAGTTGGCTACACCTGCAAAAGATTGATTTAGACGCTGATGGACGCAAGTGATCCTTGCTGCAGCATGCAACATCCTGCTCCGAGCCGGAAAGTTGGCAGATACAATTCTGAGAGACATTAAAGAAAACAAAGTTTGCATTGTTTGCAGCGCGAGATTCTGCAAAGTTCTAATTCTTGCAGCATCTTGCGATGCTTGGTCAAGGCTGTGCAAGCCTCCGAAATGGAATTGACCTCAGTGCAATATGCGGCGCAGCTACGCTGTATGTCCCAAGACTTGTTTCAGTGCAGGGGTTAGACAGTGCACATTTCGCAGCTTCAAGACATGTTTCGCATATTTCGCAGCTCCATGTTTGCACAAAACATGGTCAGACTTAAGATTCGGTGCTGCTCTGATCATGGTTGCACCGATCACAACAACTGCAAGCATGAGGGAAAAACAGTGGACAAACAGTGAAAGCTTGCAAGGTTTCTTAGAACCTTGTATCGCTCCTTAGCTTACTAAGAGTCCAACGCCCGGAACTTTTTCTTCATTGGCTAGCTTGCACACAAAGCAATGTTGTGTGATACTGCCAAAATCTGCCATATACTTAGAGGCTAGGCCAACTATGCAACTATGTCATACTGTGCGCCAGATAGTTCGACATTGTGCAAAGCACTGTGTGACCAAAGCAGCCGGGGCGGCCCCAGCGGCATGGCTCACAGGAACCTGCATCACAATGACTCTTGGCCGGAAAAGGAACGCAAACCAAAGAGCAGCTTGAAATAGCTTGCAGTCACCGAGAGAGAGAGAGAGAGAGTGACCCTTAGAGAGTCGACATGAGTCGACTTAATTTCAACTTAAACGGAATCTGCAGAATCACTTGAAGATTCTTCATGCGCCAAGGAGAAGGTGGAAGAACTGGAGGTCCGCCATGAATGGGCTGGATTCGATCTGCTCAAAGTCGGAGGAGAGAAGCTCGTCTTTTGGAAGGAAGGAGGTCTCGTGGTGCTGTCTGGCTGCATTACCACAACGTGGCTAGCTCAGTTTCGATCGGTTTGGTGAAACCCTGGGAAACCTGTGCTGAAACTGCTGACAGTGGAAGATTCTTGACATCTTCCGGGGGCCATCCAGGGCTTTTTCAGGTCTCCTATGAAGCAGAAGTCTGACTTTGACATCACGGTTGCCGAGGTGGAGTTGAGCGATAGACGAATTGCTACTAGAAATTAATGATAAATGTTGAAACGTCGTCTACGATTGTCTAATAATTTGTAGTTTGTTTGTCCGCTTTTGATTGGGAATCCTTCATATCTCATATCACGGACACTTGCCACTGTCCCTCAGGTACCGCCTTCCTGCGCACCAGAGCGGTTCACTCCCTTCATAGCACCGACAGCGATGTCTCGATATGAAGGCATTCGGCAGTGTGGGACGAGCACGACCTTGCGACCTGACGGTCAGATCCCAAGTGCTCACACGCAGCTCTGCACGGTGAAAGAAGTGAAAGCGACATAGTCTCAGAGAGAGCTGGACCATGCTGGACCATGCTGGACCTGGAAAGAGGTAGTTCGCTCTTTGCTAGCCCCATCTGGTCCCGCAGCCCATGCACCGCGACACCAAACAAGCTAAGGAAGGCTAGTCATCAATTTCAATAAGCATTTGAACCCTATGGTGCTGCACTTCTCTGGCTTCGCGTATAGCATGGGTGAGCTTGACAGCACAGTTCCAATTGCCAGGATGCTTTTGCAGCGAGATTCTGTGAACACGAAGTGAAGATTGTGTGTCAATACTTCAGTTTCGCGAACCTCGACATTTCAAGTGCTGTGTTTTGGACGTTTTGGGTCATGTTTTTTCTCAATCTGGGAGCCCATTGGCCCATTCTCATTTCCAGGCGAGCCTGAAGGCTTGATCCAGATGATCCAGCCAGACAAATCGTCGAAGGCACTGTTGCGCTGTGTATGCGCATTGAAGTGCACCGTATTGCATTATATTGCACCATATTGCACCATATTGCATTGATGTTCCGGAACTTTGGACATACTTTTGGTTCTTAGGGTAGCGTTACTCTGGCCATGCTGCTTCTTCTTGGGGACGTCCTGAGTTTATGTACACCATGACTCATCAAACATCATCGAACATATCGAACGACACTGTTGAGGCTGAGACGCAAAGGCCCTCAAGACTACAACCTATGCACGACGACGAGCCAGCTGCACAGTTGGATGGAACCATTGTGACTCTACAGGCAAGCCATGGCAAGCCGAAATCATTCAACTGTCACTTGGGGCGCAAATTGCGGAGAGAGATATATAAGCAGGCATAGAAGACCATCCAAAGGCATCCGCCAATCAATTTATACTTCCTGTCTATTTTCATAATTGTTCATGTGTTTCCCTTTCATTACTGGCGCGGTCATCGAGCATCATAGAGTCAATGACAGCCTATGTCAGGGCCGACTGATGGAAGCCACCTATGGTTTCACGAGCCAAATCATCGGAATCCTCCCAGAGCGTTGTAGACCCCAACGTGAGATCCGATGCCTCGCACCGCTGCTTCGGAAATCCAAAGATGAGGCGCCTGCGCCTGTCATTTTCCATTGGCACATGTCAGTGGAATCTGAGTACCATTTGAATAATGTAAATCTGTAATATATATATATATATGTGTGTGTGTAATATAGGGTTTGCGTCTATCAAGTCTTTAGGGATGTGCAAGCGATGGTTCATTCTGATTTGCAGCGATCCGGTGGCAGGATATGGGACAATGTGACCTCGCTGATGCTGAGCTCAACAAAGTCAAAGAGAAATTTGCTAACTTGTCGTAGTGTACTAGTTGGGGTCAACTCTCCCCAGAGCATGATCGTATGTTCTTGTGAAGCACAAGCCTGAATTTGACTGCCTTGCCAGATTTGCCGTGTGGGTAGCCCAACCTTTTTGGCTGCAACTTGCAGCAGACTGCTAGTTGCCCCCCTCACCAACTGCTATTTGGCGCAAGGATCAAAGTATTGCATTGACATTGAAGACTGACGGAAAGATCACCGTTCATGGCGGCAATGTGCACTTGGTGGACCAGATGCTTTTATGATCTTTATGCAGGGCCATTTTGTTTTGTCGGTGTTTTGGGTTGAAGAGAATCATGACGCTGTTTTTCAACATTTTCTGTCTTCACTTCGTTTCGTTCAAAGCATTGGCACCGCCCATGGGTGGCACAGGGTCCTTGCAGTTCTCTCCTTTTTCTTCTGTTTCTACACATCTTTACAATTATACACATCTCTATGTACACTATATAGACTATACACATCTCTGCACCACAATTTCTTAGCAGCCCGTTCCTTTGGGAGTACCCCAGGAAAAACCTCTTCAAGCCCCACGGTCAGAAGTCGTGTGCAAGATTGTGCAGGTAGGATGTGAGCTTCAATGTTTCCTTTTAGCTTCTTAGGAAAGGGAACATGCGCATCCTTCCGCAGAAGAAGAGGGGCATCCTGAGTTTGGATGGCATTCATTTTTACGTTGGAAATGACACGCCGCTGGTCTGCGTATCAGCACCAATTAGCCTCATTCAGCACCATTCAGCAACTGCACTGCGCCACATTGAACTTGGCACCAGCCACGGCCACCAAGGGCTCCAGTGGAGGTTTCCAACAGCTTGCAAAAGAGTGACGACCAGCAAATCACCGATGAGAAGAAGAAAGAAATCTTGCAGTTCCCTGCTGCTCTTATATGATCTGTGGATATTTTTGGTGTTCCGTGGTTATGTAAGCTCATGATAGGTCATGTCTCTTCAATATGTTTGACTGTTGACCTTCTTTGACATGACTTTCTACAGGTGGTTCCATCTGTTTTGTCAGCGTTGCATGTTTTGCAGCCTGTGTTTATCACCGATGATGATGATGATGCCGTGATGATCCTGAGGATTTTTGCTCCACAAGTTCGGAATACTGCAGTTGCCTGCAGACAGGGCAGCATTGTTTTACTGGAAGGATCGCTTAACTGGTTTCTTGGCTGCAGACTTGAGAAGAATGGAGTGGGTTGAGTCACTTGACATGACTTGATATGACTTGGCATGACTCTTCGAGTCTCTTTGAATAAACTCTTTGAATCCACTTAATGGACCTTCCAAGAGTTTCCAGAACCTTTTGCATCTGCGATGTGTGGCCAAGGGTCTCCTCACGCCCTCTCAACACCAAGCAAGCAATTGCTACCCTCCCGAAAGGCGAGTCACTGCACTGATTTGAAATGATTTGAACAATTTGCACAGATGCACAAGGATTTGCAAATGATTTGCAATAGTTGCATGTGGGAAACTCTGTCCTTGATGGACTTCTGATCGACTTTTGATCGACTTCACGGATCAGGCTTTTGGCCTCGTCGACGGGAGACCTTCTTCACAAGAGGTCGCCAAGAGGTGGGGCACGAGATGGCACGAGATGGCACGAGAACACGACAGAACACGAATAGAACACGAATTCTCATCGGCAAATGACTCAATGATGTCGCAAATGATGACCCGAAAGACACTGGCAGTTTTAAATCAAGTTTGCAGCTTGCAATATTTATGGGAAATGTTGTTTGCGCTGCTGCACGTCTCCAATGCTTCACTGCAGAGGAACGCCGGAGAGTTGACATTGACGTTTTCGGCCGCATCTTTTGCCCAGAGGGCACCATGGCCTGAGATGGCGTGAGATGCCGTGAGATGGTCGCAGACAAGTCTCTAAGTGTGCTTATGATTCACTTCGATTCACTTATGATACTTGTGATGTGCAAGCATGTGCAAACTGCTGAGCATAATATCGTTCAAGCATGATCTTGAATCAAGAACCATGAAGCGTCTTGTATGGGAAGAATGGAAAAAATCAGGCCATAAATGAATACTGGAGGCATGAGATATAGTGACGCGCTGTGCTGCATGGTCAGGAGCAGATAGGGGTAGTGATGGTGGCGGATATGTGGACCTGAGCGGTGTTATTTTCATTCGAACTACATCGCCACCAAAGGGGAAGCCCTTGGATCCTGAGTACGACGAGCTGAACCTTGGCTGGAAATGAAGAAAATAAGGGACGATAGACGATAACTGATTCTGCTGTGACTGCCGACACTGCGGCAAAGATCAACAATGCAGGGTCAATGCAGGGTGAAATGGGGTTGTTCTGTGGTTACTGCGTGGATCTACGTGGCCTGCTGCCTGAGCAAACGTCATTTCGTGTTATTTCGAGTGTATGAGTGTGTTGTTATGGTGGTCTCAGGCGATTGCAATACAATCGCACGGTGGTAGATGTCGTGCCTTGGCTGTCAACTGTGGGATCTGACTGTGAGCGGTTTGTGCTGAAAAAATTGTTGAGATATCGTGTGAAGGAGTCACACTTGCCTCATTGAAGCCAAAGCATCTTGCTTAGTATCAGGAAGGAAAAAATCCGAAAGTTTGTTTTTGGTTGGCTTAAACATGTTGAACATGGTTTTGAACATGGGTTGGACTGTTTGGAGCCCAGGCATCCTCGTCTTTCAAAGGGCACGAGCTACTGGAAAAATTCATCCGACGATGCAACGCCTACGAATCTCAACTTCTCTCCTTTGTTTGGCGGTTTCCGCTGATTGCCCGAAGTACTTCCAGGTAAAATGCATGGATCAAAACAGAATAAGCAAATTAGATGCAGGATTCCGAAGGATCAAGATTGCGAAAAGGGACGGAGCGCGTTACTTGTCGTAGGGGATGAACGATGCTATTTGTCCAAGGGGATGTCCAAGGAATGGAAGTTGCTGCACCACACGATGGCAGCGCAAGCTGGAAGAAGGATGATGACTCCTGGGGTTGGCAGACTGGACGAGGAAGTCCCCACCCGAGGCCGGATATGAAAATGATGAAACCGCATGAAAATGTCACAAAAATGATTCAGAAACGGCAGCAATGAATACGACGGATTGGATTCAGAAACGAAATGTCACAAAATGGTTTCTCGTGTGGAAACAACCTGGGATATTGTGATCTACGTTCTGTGACGTTGTGACACAAATGGTAAGATCCATCCATGACTCACAACTCACAACCGCGCTCTAAAATGTATTGATCTGCTTCCGCTAAAAAAGCCTCCCAACATTTCCATCACTTAACGCCTTCGCGTGCAACCAATCCTTCAATGCCCTGAGGCTGGGACAGAGGAAATGAGTTCAACTTGAGCAAGCGGGAAGACAGACACTTTGGATTGGACATAGAGAGAGAGTGAGAGGGAGGGAGTGCACGTGCGTGGGGACAATGCATTGGAGGGACGCAGCAATGTACCACATGTCAGGATATTTCTCCTGATTCATTTCGTGCGATGGGTTGATCAGGTTTGCTCGTAGTCGGGATTCGGAGTCTACTCTATATAGTTGGACAAATACTTAGAACATCATTTGGAAAACGCTAAAAAAAATCTAACGGGGTAGGATGTTCTAAGTATGATACTTAGAACATATACTTA
>BGPT01000300.1:204233-221577 GCA_003297045.1 Symbiodinium sp. clade C Y103
TTTAAACCCTAAAGGGTTGTTTCAATGATTCAGTCCTTGTCCTCAAGTCTGACCCCATGTTCCCGGTCTCGGTTCCCGGGTTCCAAAAACGTGGAAGGGCATGCGCTTTTTGTGTTCCAGGTGCGCGAGTAACACCATTTCTAGGTGCGCAAGTGACGCCATTTGGTCAGGTGCGCAAGTGACGCAATTTCTAGGTGCGNAGGTGCGCGAGTAACACCATTTCTAGGTGCGCAAGTGACGCCATTTGGTCAGGTGCGCAAGTGACGCAATTTCTAGGTGCGCAAGTGATCCCAGTCCCGTAAAAATATTATAGCATACACACACGCATTTACCATACTGAATCGTATTGCCATGTGTCGATTTTACGCTATTCATACAGTGTCAAAACACGTGCACAAAAATAAGCAGGGAAGTCTTGATATAATTGTGATGACCTTTGCATTCGCATTGAACACATTTGTACATGCATATTATGTGAACCACTGTATGCTTGTGTGTCAATGAGCTCATTCAGCGAAGCTTTTGAGCCCCTTTGGGCGCACCTGGCGGCTCACCTTCATTGACAACAATATGCCCTCCGGGTCAGGAGATTGGGAAAGGACGCGGCAGCCACGGTTGACCTTCCAATGCTTGCAAGAACTTGCATGCGAAAGCTGGCCGCAATTGAGAAGTTGTTGTGTTTGACGTTGGGAATGGTCGGAGCAAGCGAAATCAAAGATCTTGCAACATCTGTTAGCATTCTCCTTTGGCTTGAACTCTTCTCGGCACGTCACGATTCGATAGCCCTGACTAGTCCTCGGTCCAACAAAGATATTTCTTTTCGGTGCACTGATTGGCCGCTCTACTTGGTCCCGTTTCCCTTGCGTCCCTTGTCCCTTTCTCAAAGTACACTAGGCTATACTAGGCTTTAGCTTTGCGTTGGCTGCCGTGGGTGTCGCATGGTGTCCATGTTTTAGCGTGGCCACTCCATGTTCTCCTATGTCTCAAGGAGATCTCTGATCAGATGCAACTTGGCATGCAGAGATGTCGTGACGGCATTTCTCTGAAGAGCAGTGGCCATAGGCTACAGCCCTTCTTCAGGTGGTTGTCACAATTTGTCACATGTTGTCTCCAACAGGCTATGGGTAAGATTCCTATTGACCAACCATGACAAAGCTGCGCAGGCATTGCCACGGGGGTTCGCCAGGTTCCGCCTCGGATCGCATGGCACTGCTGCATCTGATTGCATGATGTGCACTTTAAGGTTTGATCATTGGGACTTCTACGCTCAGATGCAGGGTTTGCTGAAGAATCTTGGCACGAAAGGAAGGGGTCACAGAGCCTGTACTGTGAACAACGAAGGCCCAGATTGGTTTCGCCACCTATCCGATCTGCCCCCCTGCCCAAATGAGTTTCTAGACCTTCTTGGTGGACTGATTCTGCTAGTTTTTCTGGGCGATGTCCAAGAGATTGTTCCTTTGCCCGCCAGAGATGCAGACATGTGGGTCTGTTGTTTTTGCCCGTCTTCCATTTCTCCATATTCCTAAAAGCTTGATGCCGCCTTGGTGTCAAATGGTTTTCCAACTGTTGTTTTTGGGGTTTGGAGAGCGCTTTGGGGCATGTGCCGCTGAGGAATGACTTCCGCGCTCCCAAGACAATTGAGCACCTGTTCCCCCGGCGCCTGAACAGATGGCAAGAAAAGCTCATCAAGGAGCTTGAACGGATGGAACGTGCGGTATCTTGATGTATCTTGTATACTTGCGGTGATTTTTCTATATTTTTGTTTCAGGAAATTTCATGAACTTGATGTTTGGGGTTTTCTGGACGCATTGTGAATTCAAACCCGTTTTTTTGGCGCTGGCCTACAGGACAACGTGCCAGAGAAGGACTTCTCCAAGTTCGAAGAAATTCGCCAGTTCTTCTTTTTGTACGAGACAACTGGGAGCAACATGACGCTTGCCTTTCATGGTGTCATCGGCTGTAATGAAATCGATAGATGTTACGACGATAGGTCCCATATTCACTTGACAGAGACGGTTTATCAGCTTATCAAAGTGTGAACGATGTTCCTCCGTGGCTGTTTTCAGAGTATGTTTGTCCATTCAAGTGCTGAGGACCCATTGCAGCTTGATGGGCGTTTGGCTGAGTTGAAAGATGACGATGAAGCACGTGAAATTATGTGAAATCGTGTGAAAACACAACAAATCAATAGAAATCATGTGAAATGCACTAAGCTCAGGTTCTCAGGACTTGTTCACCACCACAGGCAAGTGGTACTTCCCTGACGCAGAAGATGTGCAACAGCAACTTTTCGAAAGCATTGGGTGGCTCTTTGACAGGATGCTTGGCAAATTTGGAAGGCATTCCCAAGTCCCAGTCCGGATAGCATCATTACTGTAGAGTCATGTGGCTATCAAAATGATTCAAAATGCCACGCGTTTGTTGAGGAGGATGTGCAAGAAAGCGAAGATAGGATTTGCCAGCCTCAACATCTCAGATGTCAGATGGCCAAAGACAGCAGATGAACAGCAGTATGAAAGATATGAAAGGTACCCAAGTCGATCATTCAGCCGTGCTGCCTCACAAGGAACATCTACCACTACATCTCAGAGCGTCAGACGGCATTCTTTCCCTTCATCGAAGATTTCGACATTCAGGCGGATCCTGTACAAAGGGAGGTTTGTGTGGATTACATAAGGTTGTATCTATTTCCACTAGTTCGTTTGCTTCAAGTGGCTGACACCTATGCTTGCAAATGTTTGACAACTGGCTGGGCTTATTGCCAATTTTCCAGACATCAACGTAGCAAGTGGAGGCGACCTTTTGGAATCTGCAGTTGTCATTCCGTGTCATTGCACTTGTGCCCAGTTCGCTTTGAGCACAGCCACGAAGAGACGTTGAAGAAACACACCTTTCAGAAATTGATGGTGCAGCAGATGGGAAAGCCTTAGTCACACAAGAATAATCAAGAATAGATTTTATAGCTCCTCACTCACTTTTCATTTCACTTGAGGCAAATGTGGATTGGAAGGAGCCATTGCCTGGTCAAATTCGACCAGATCCGCCTGATGAGCTGATCATGATAAAACCACTTGTGGACGCAGACGGAAAAGTCTACGGAGACTTTGGGCCTGCAGACAGAATGCATTGAATGCATTGGTTGCTGCGAGACTTTCCCGTCAAAGTCTGTCAAAATCTGTCAAGCTGCATGCTGTTTTTTTTCCTTGGCCTGTTGTGGGTTTATTTTCCACTGTAGTGACTAAACGTTCGAAGGCTGACGCATAGCTGGGATCTTTTCACGAGGGTAAAGGGCTTGCAAGCCTGGCAGCACTGTGAAGACAGGGGAGGTTCGATTGCTTCGCAGCATTGCAGCATGCTGCGCATGGTGGCAAGGATCCAGGGACTATGATGAAGTATCGTGCACAAGCAATTCACATGATCTACCCGCACATTGAAGATTTGTATTGTCTCTTGCTCAAGTTGTAAGGAAGTTGGGAGATGTTGGGAGACAAATGAGAGAATGTGTCACTTCTTTGCAGAAGCTTTGAACAGATTGAACAGCTCAGCCTCACAGCAACCGAGGTCTTGTGTACTCGGCTTCTGGCTACAACAAGGGCAAAGAGTTGCTGAAGTCTTCGTTTCATTTAGCCACTGGTCCTGGTGCCAACTTAGAAATCGATTCGATTAATATTCGATTGGATTGGTTCATGATTCATTCTAATTCGTGTCATTTGAATTCATTTGAGCCCCAAATTTTCTTTGTTTCCCATATTTTACCGTCCTGTTTTGTATGCGGCATTTAGGTTTGGCCCCAGTTGGTGGTAGATCCAGACCGAGCTCCAGTCATTCGATCCTTGGATGCACCACAGACATCCCGTTAGCCGTTGGCATCTAGGGACACTCGGTTTGACGCATTGAAGACACTGAGTGGCAATGTTTGTCGGATATTCCCGGAGCATCTCACTGCTGCATTCAGCCGCAGCCCTGTCGCAGCTTGCTTTCAGATGCTTTCAGGATATGTCACCCTTGGCATTTTCAAGAACGAAACCAACAAAGAAGGTGGGCTGCAGGATGCTGCAGGATTTCAGAGTTTCCGAATCACAGCTTTGAAGCTTGAGGGTTCGCATTCTTAAAAGATTGGAGTCCTTCGCCCCGTGTTTTACGGAAGGAAGGTGCTAGGAACTGAGAAACTGTAGGTTTTCCTGCCCAATACACTTTGAGCATAATTTTGGTGAAACATGATGCAGCATCAGTAGCACAGGTCCAATTTATCCCAAAGTTGTCAAGGTGAGAAAAGCGTGTGACACGGAAAGTGCAGACAAGTAAGCAGAAAGATTCGCATTCGCAGGAAAAGTATACCAGTATGAAGATGTGTGTGTGTGTGTTTGTGTGAGCATGCTAGTATAAATAAAAAATGAAGAGAGAGAGAGAGAGAGAGATGCACGCTATTCATGTTCATGGCTTCAGGTATATGCTTCAGGTAACTCATGGCAAGGCTAAAAGTTGCTCTACAGGATATGCGGATATTCGATGATATTCGTGTACTTGAGCGGTTGAGTCGTCCAGGCTCCGAGCTGAACCAGCTCCAAAAGCGCTTGATGGACGGGGCGGATTTTGGATATTTTGGAAGGGGAATGATGTCCTGAGATGTGCTTTTGAGCATTGAGAATGGTATGGTCACTATGTATGGCCGCTATTTTTTTACGTCCAAATCAAGTGACGTGTATAGCATGGGACGGCATTTTTGTTGAAACTCTTTTGAGCTGATGAAGTTTGAAGTTTGTTCATAAATACTTTCCTCAAACTTCAAACATGACTTACTTATTTGACCAGAGTGTGCTTTGTACATTGCTCATTCTTAATAATTCACATGCAATGCGTAACATTGGCCTGGGTCACTTCGAGTAGTCTTGTGCCACTGCGCAGACACCACGTGAATCGCATCCTGCAGGAACTTCACGACGGCAATGAGTGGGAGCTCCTTGGTCACAGAAAGACAAAGGGGAAGTCAATCGGTCAGCCTCGGAGAAAAAAAAACGATTGATGACAAACCAGCTCCTGAGCACATCGGTATAAACCACCAAAATACTCTTTGGATTCCTTTTGGCTGCCCTTGCTCAGTTCGTCCTTTGGTTTGTTTTACACAAGGATGGGGATGTTCATGACCGCAGGGCTTGAGGAAAGGAACCATAATCATCCCAGCTCAATATCAGCTTTCCAAAGTTGGCCATGGGTGGCCAAGACTGATGTCCAGTTACAGGAAGCGACTTCATCTCAAGACGCAAACCGTGGCACTCTGGGGGTAGTTCAAGTGGAATCATCAGATTGGCAAACTGTTAGACTCTGGACCAATGATATTGGGATAATTTGGTGATCGTTCCATTTGTGAAAGCAGCTGTTTGCGTTTCATGGGCTAAACTCTAAACTTCATGAGAAGCCCCAATGAAACTAGGATGGACCACCCCATGAATCGAGGCTGGTGTTTGACAGCACCACCATCAATGCCCGCAATGGCCTTCGCCTCCCCTACAGCGACAAAGCATCAATGATTGTGAAAGATCCGGAGGACCGCGAGAAGATCAAAAGGGGTGAACTGTCCAAGAACTCTGCCTTCAAGGCGTGCGCGCCAGCGACAAAATCTTAAGCTGAAATATCGGAGAAATATGCTAAACCCATGTGAAGCCATTGAGTCAACATGCATCAATTGAATTGAATCAACCGAATCAACCATGACTGCTAGGGTTCCATAATGTTCCGTAGCTCCTCTTGAAGCTCCTCTTGAAGAGATGTGCTGAATGCTTGTTGCTAGCTCCATCTAGCTCCTTTATAAAAAAGGTCTAGATGAGCATGAGGCGTCTGCATATTATCCCTGGTTTGTCTCAGAAGCTGCCGAAGGTTCGCGTGACAGAGGAGCGCCCATCGAGACCCGTGGGGAGAATTGAGTTCAAATTCGAGAAGGACTGGGAATTGTGGTCGTGGTCAAGCTATGTCAATTTGAGACATTTCGATTTTTTTCGAATAATTTACATGTTTGAATGGACTTTTGTGTTTTAAACGTGCCAGCTTTCCATGGGCACCATGGACGGGGTGCAAAGAGGAGGTCTTGCAAGCTGCTCTTTGATTCTCACTCATACGAATGTTTGTGCTCAGAATGAGAATGATATCGACGTGCTCGTTGATGCAAAGTGGGTGGCCAATGAAAAGAGTTACGAAAAGTGTGAGCTACCTGGCAAGAACATGGCAAGAGCTTCAGGCAGATTCGGAATGCTCTTAGCAGTTGATTCTGTCAGGTTTTTCCTGTTTGGCCTTTTCCGTCCTGTCTCCTTGCCTTAAACTTGTGTCAATTTGCGCAGAATATATATATATATATATCACTTTATATTTGAAAATATTTCAATATTAATCCCTTCCCCCTAATAATAAACACCTCGGGTAGTTTTTAGTATTAGGGGGTTAGTATTCAGGGACCCTAATACTAAATTTCGGACCTTAATGCTAAAAACTTTTTTCCGATGTCAAAATCAATTAAATTCCTTTTTAAAACGCAATTAATACGTTTCGAAGCGGACCCTTATACCAAATTTCAGACCTTTAATATTGACAACTATTTTTTTCGATTTCAAGATCAATTAAATTTCTTTTGAAAATACAATTAAAATACAATTAAAACATTGCAAAAGATTGGATTTCGAAGCGGGCCCCAGTATTAAACACCCCGGGGTTGACTAGTTTTTATCATTAGGGGGTGAAACTCACAACTGGTAGCGTTTTTTTTATTGTTTTCTAAAGGGGATTAATTAAAAATCAAATTGGCCAACCACAAATTTTCCAAAATTAGGGTGTTTTAGTAATAGGGGGAAGGGATTATTGTATGATATTGTATGCATTTATTTGTCAATCTTCTCAATCACAACTTCCGCTCGCGCTCTAAGGTGGATCAAGATGGGCTCCTGCCGGCGCGACCAGAGCAGCGCACAAGCTACGGAGGTGACACCGTGGCAACTGGGCCCCGATGTCATGTCGATGCTGCCGAAACGGCCAGGCGAGGGCCTCGGCGAGGGTTCTGCAGATTCCGTGATTTCCATGGATTCCATATGGCCAGATCTTGGGTCGGGGGTTGCAACTTCCGACGTTCGGTTGACATGTGTTTCCATTCTTTTCCACTTTGTTTTATTCCTTTTCATTGTTCCACCTTGGCATTTAGCCACAGGATAATTATACACTTATAAAGATAAAGATTTCTGTAGACATGTACAATCATGTACATGTAGACAATATAGATCAATATAGATACAATACCGATGTCTGTAGTTTTGTCATGTTGCTGACTCTCCTTGGGCTGGAAGATCATGGAAGTAGTATCCGGCCGTATCAAGCCGTTCCGGGACTGCAGTGAGGGCGTGATGGCTGTGACCGCACTGATCCGCACTGTGGCACAGGTGAGAGATACTATCGAGAGTACGAGGATGATCAGGGAACATTCACCACGCACGTGCCGTATTCGAACATTGTGAAGTGCACGTTCCTTGGACATCTTGGACTAGCATGGACTTTCTGTTTGCAGCATTTTGCAGCCACCTTTGCTCACATCCACACACTTGTTCGTTCATGAGGGCATCTCCAGAAACGACTTCAAAAATTCACGTTTTGAGATGGCTTCAGACTGCTTCAGGCTTACGCCTGCTGAATTCGCGCGTAATTGGGACGACAAGTTATCAGAAGAGCTGGAAGCTTTGGCCCAGGAGCAGGAATTTGACCTCCGCAAGCGAACCTCGGCGAGGTGTGAAAACGAAGAGCAAGATGTGTGAACGTTGCAGATCTAGCACCCTTGCAACTGTTTGAGTTCACGGATTTCGCTGAAAGGGCCGAAGCTGTTTGCACGGCTTCCCGCAATCCATGCCTAAGGAATTGCTGGGCAATGGGTGTGCATCACAGACGAGCAAGACCCTTGCCAGGAAAATTTGGCCAATGGTGTTGCCTTCAAGGAAGAAGAGAAATCATCAACCGGATGAAACAGCCCTCAGTTGAAATTGTCAAAGTCTGATTTCTCTGGAGGCCATTTGGCGGGCACCTGCCTCCCAACAGTTTGCTGACAAGTTCGCTGATTGGGATTGGGGCGCGAGGACTGGAAAGACCTTTGGCAGCAAGTAGTCCACAGTGATCCTATCGTCCTGTTGTTGGACCGTATTGAATTCCCCCCTACGCCCTACGCGCATAAGAATGATTGGTCTAGTATTGGGAGCTACTGAATCTTCACATCCTGGTGTGTAAGGGAAAGCGGGTTGCCAGTAACTAGCTTGTGGGGTTTTTGAAAAACACCCCTTGAATGGCAGTCAGCCAGCCTTGAGCTAGCAGAAGTATGAGTTAATGAATAATGCAGGATAAGTAGATGGTGCAATCCTATGCAAAATCATGCGATAATAATCAATAGTATGCAATATCTTGTTCTGCTCTCCATGCTAGCATCATTCTGCTGACAGAAATTATCATGACCATTCTGTGGCCACACTTTTGCAGTGACAACGGTGACAAGACTCAACTGAGTTTGCAACGTTCTTCAGCAAACACATTGATTTGAAGTAAACAATTCGGGCTGTGAAAGCACGATTCCATTGGCAGATTGAAGATTGGGCAGATTGAGCAGATTGGGCAGGCTAGCTCGGCCTGCTGAGTTGATCTACATCCACAAGAAAGGCAAAGTGCTGCTTCTCGACTCAACAGCTTGACTCAGCTGCAGCAGCTGCAGCTGCACCAGCTCAAGTGCTGCTGCGGAATTGCACCGTGCGCCCAGGTTAGATGGACCTGATGATGTTACAGCTCCTTTGCTACGGGTCTTGAACGATTGCAAAACCGAACCCGATGATTTCGCCATCATGTTGCCTGGCACCATTACGCACCATTACGCTTTGTGTGAGGAGCATTGGTTTTCTGATGCTTTTTGCAACTGGTCCAGCTATGTCCAGCTGGTTTAGGTGGTTCTTCTCGTTGATTCTCAGATGTTTCATAATTGTCATGTGCTCAGGCCGGTGTATGACAAGACCAAGATGGAGCGATTTCCATGAGCTGAGCCTTTTCTTGGCAAAGATTCAAACCAGCTACAGGTGATTTGCGGGCAGTGATTTGAAGGGGAACATGCTGAGAAGTAGTCGTGAGAAAAGGCGCGCGCATGTGTCAGTCTTCCCATGCACATCTGGAGCAATCATTCAGACAAATGCAAATGTACACTAGTATAGGCAGAAAATCGCTGATGAAGACACACATGTTTTTCACATGTTTTTTCTTGAAACATCCTGAAAATTCCTGAAACATATTCAGTTCAGCTTGTTCACGGTCCCAGTCTCAGCATGTGAAGATCGGGTCACTCTCCGCTCCTGGCCTCACAAGTCAGACTTGAGCTGGTACGTTTGTAGCGTTTGCATGGTGGTGTGCCCTTCATGCAAGCAACCTTATGACTTGGCTGAGACTAGCTGGCCGTTGAAAAACTGAGTGCGACGAAGTTTCCAATGATGTCCTTTGTGCAATGATGTTCATTGAATAACCACTGCAGGAATACAGAAGATAGACATGGTCAGCCGGGAGGGAGACTGGATGCGAGATGGTGCCACAAGACTTTGGAGGATGTGTGCTTTCCTAACCTGACTTTAGGCCATGCATGCCAAAGAGAAGCTGGCATCTCAGAAATTGATGTCAAATTGCTGAGTTTGTATGAGTTTGTTATCTAAAGGACCGTTCAACGTATTTCAACATCCTGATGCCGCAGGTTTAGCTGCAGGAAGCCCGAAGGCTTCTACCATCTCATCGCGCAGCTGCGGAAATCCAGCGTGCCCTTGGGAGGCATGGTGACATGAGTGACATGAGTGACATGACATGGTCATACAAAAAACATCCAAAAATGCCCATGCAGCCCATGCAGTTCCACTGCATTTGATATTTTTTCCAAAGTCTTTGTCGTTTTTCTCTTTTCCTCAGTCCTATTTTTGTCTGAAGTACGTGCAATGCTGGCAGGCCTTTCTCAAGCAACGGGGTCTTAGTGCTGCTGGCGGCTGCTTGTTCGCATTTTGCCAGAATTCGTTCGTTTCGCTTGATAGGATGAAAATATTCAAGAATTTCAAAGGTTCAAGGATCACATTTTGCTCTGGCCGTATGGCGGTATGTGTTTTAAATCCTTCAACAACTGAGATTCGGCACGGTGAGCAGGGTTTGAGCAGTTCGATGGGCGCTTCAGCAGGCGAGTCATTCCTTCGGACAAGTTTCACCTGCGCTTGGTTCACATCTCCTCACAGTGCAACAAAATCCAGGGGTCTAGTCAGCGATAGTCAAAAACGGTGCAACTGCATCAGGAACATGGATGTAGTATGTACAGTAGGATGCTGTCATGCAAACAAGTGCTCACTTGCTCTGTGTGGGAGAGGGCTAACGCTTTGCGCTGAAAGTGCCTAAGCTACATTCGCCATTGTGAGCAAAAATCAAGATAGTCAAGGACAGAACCGGCATAATGTTTGGTGTAGTAGTGGAATTTGATGCTTGCAAGTGTTTGCATATCTTGTTGCCAGTGAGAGCCAGAGTTTGCTGCCGCTTGCTGTGCGTTGTTGCTTTGGTGCCATTGCATAGCCGGTGATGCTGCAGCTTGAGTGTTTGACTTGCCGACCACACAGACCAAAATCAGCCGGAGGAGAAGGCAGCAAGAATCACTGACATGCCAGCAAAAACATACCAACGAACAAACGAACCAAGTAACAAACGGCTCCTTCGGGCAAAGATGTGCAAAGGTTGTAAATCCTGACAAATCCTGTGGCAAAGAGACCGTCCGCACTGGAGTGCTGTTGGCCATCAAGAGGCACAGTTGATGGGTGTCCGTGTGACTCAAAAATATGCACTTGGATTGTCTCGGGCCGATTTGCCAATCACACTTCCATGGGTGCAGTCGCAGGTCAAAAAACATGTCGAAAGACTTCGGAGTGATGCTGATCTTCTATGGCATGCTGCTGAGTCAAAGACTATTAAAGAACACATCTCAATCGATTCTCAATGTAGGTTACAGTGTGTATATACAGGTGATGATGCCCCCCAGGCATGAACCACTGGATTCATCCCTCCTTTCAACTGGTCCTTTTGATACTCATGATTCATAATGAAATACATATACATTTACATTACATAATATTACATGCATATTCAGTCATATTCATATCATGTTCCTATTAATGAAGGTTAGCCAGTGGCTGAGGTCTTTTCCTTGTGCTTTGTGGAAGTGCTGGAGCGTGGTTGCACAGCCCAGAGCCCAGCCTGTCAAGGTCACAACAATCACCATTCTCATACCATTCTCATTATTTGTTTGCCCCAATTTCCCCCAGTTTCCCCGAGGACATGCAGACGTGGGAAACTAGTTTGGGTTAGTTTGGGCCATAGGGCAGACACAAGCAGAGCGACGCCATGGACAAAGAACATCAGACAAGCCAAAAACGATCTAGATGTCTCATGTTGTCATGTATCGGTCAGAGCTAGCACGCCATACGACTTAGATTTCGAGAAGAAGGCGATGCACTCATTGTATGCTGGCCAGCCCCTTAGAGGATAGGCTGACGACACGGTCCTTTGATAGGCACCATCCGGGGAGCACAGCGTCTCATTAAGGTGAAGAGGATGTTTGCTTAGTTACCTTGTGTTGTCCGATGTGTAAAGAGACGTCGACCATCTAGACCACGCTGCGATTCAAGGACAAGGCATATAGAACAGAGAAGTGTATGTTAATATATGTTACACATGTTTATATGATATAATATATATATATATGTATATATATTGTATATAGTGTGAAATAAGTAAGATTCCATCCATATTTGATTAAATTTGAATGCAGCATACATCGCGAGCAAAACGGCATAAATGCCACCAGCACCTCACTGCACTATTTTTGAGGTTTGGGGGGGTCACTTGCTATGCTGGCGTGCGGCCTCTTTGCAGCCAGCAACATCAAGGTGCGTCATGCCAGTGCCATTCTGCATCACGGGCAGCCTTTGGCATCCTTTGGCACTGTTTAGCACTGTTTTCTGCTATGAAATGCATAGGCAAAAAATAATTTCAAAGCATTTGAAAGGAGACTAAGCAGACTAAACAGACTTCATTCGTCGGAATTTGCAGCTAGTCAAACATGGGAACCATGACCATCCACAAAAAATAGATGAATTGCTTCATGTCTGCGCAGTGCTGGCGCAGCTCACAACTTAGAATCGAGTAGTTCACAGAGAGCGCTCCATGCGACTTTGAGTCTCAATGAAAGTAAATCAAAGTAAATCAAAGGCAGAACTGGCAGAACTGGTATTAGAGGGAACCTTTATTGATGGATCTCTTTAGGATTGCTGATTTTTCCCCACAGTACCATACACTACCATGGATGTCCTCATGCATCCGTCCAGGCACATCTGAAATGAAGACGGCATCCAATGTTGATGTCTGTTGATACATTTCGATTCTATAAGTATGTGAATATGTTCAACATATGTTGTTGTATTTTGTTGATATGTTTAAGTGACTCATTCGATGAGTTGATGAGCGACGTTGAAAATTGTCTGGTTTATTCTGCTAAGTTGATTGAAGCCATTGCAGCAAGAAAATGTTCAGCCAGAAAAGCACAAAAGGAACAGTAAAATGGAAGAGTAAAATGCTAAGATGTTCAGTGCACACGAAACCAACAGGCTTGGAAGATCTTGGAAGGTTTGCCTGGGATCTTTGGGTCCCAAGCGTAATCCGGCGTGCCATGGGAGCTTTGTCGAACCTGGATCCCCACAGCTTGGTTACGATTCAGGACTCCTGCTCCCTTGGTTTGGCGATGAAACTGGGGAAGTCGCGGAACTCATCGCAAATTCATCACAAGGTATACATAGGTATACAAGCTATTGCTGTTTGATGCTATTTGCTCCCAAAAAGATGCAAAGGGCGCAGCACAATGATGGCTATAATCTTTATTTATAATTTAAAAATGGTTTTGAAGTTGTTTCAGAGATGTCCTAGATGTCGACCGAGAGGAAGCTGCGCACAAACTGATCAGTGTGACAAGTTGCCTGGCAGCACATTGACAATTTGATGCCCCAGAGTTCCTCATGACATGGTTGAATGCGGCTGACGTTGCTGAAACTGTTTGGTTTTCCTCAGATTCTTTGGAGGATTCCCCCAGCTCCAGTCCAGTACCTGTTGGAAGGTGCATGAATTGTATTGAATTATATGAATTGCTTTAGCGACTGGTCTGGCAATGTTTTTCAGTCATAGTGTATTTTTATGATTCGTGTTTCTCGGAAAATCCTTCCCGCGCTTTGGCATTTTGCACATAGACCCGCAGCTGTGCTCCCCGAAGGCTTTCTGGGCTTGAACGAGGCTTGGCTGATTTGGATTCCCTTTTGAAATGAGGCGTCAATGACTGAACAGACTACAGTTTGCCGTTTCGTTTTCTCAGCATGTGACAGTCTCGGATGGATCTTGATTTGATGTCGTAGGCCATCTTTTTGATCGTGTTGGTGTGTATGCATAATGAGGAAACAATATATCATCTTTGTGTACATGCATGGATGTATCATAGCGATGAATCATGTTGAATCGCTGTGCCATGCTGTGTCTACCTACCTTAGATTATCTCTTTTCACTGCGTGGCAACGATTGTTTTAGGATTTGATTGCTGCCAGACACCTTGACCATTTGCCGGAAGATCCACCTGAACAACCAGAGCCAGTGCCTGCTCCAGAGGTGGGCTGAGTCACGCTGATATTTGCTGAATCCATCTGAATCCGCGTCAAAATCACCTGCGCACATTCGCAGAGCAGTCTTGTCCCATTTGATTTCGTCGCAGGTTCTAAAATCGAGATGTGAAAAAACAGAAGTTTTCTTGTGCACAGATTGCACAGGTTCACTTGCCTTCAGAGGGTCCTATAGGAGCTGCTGCAGGGCGTGCCAAAATGTCAAACACTAAACGAGCTAAAACGAGCCAAAACGAGCAAGAATACAGCACATGACAGCACCAACTCAGCCTCTTGCTCGAACTCCAACTTTCCTTGGCACATTCACACTCCCAGGACATATTGCCTGAGGGCAGGGGAGACAATTGAAAACATACATACCAAAATTAGATTTTTGCATATGGATGTGTGATGATATGTGTTTTGTTCATGTTTGTTCATTTTTGTTCTTTTGTTTTGTTATTGTAAGTTTCTAATGTGGTTTTTCGTTCAGCTTGCACGGCAATGACTTTGGCCTATTGCCCTGAGGAGACGGATATCGCCTAATCCCTGACGTACCACTGAGCAGAGTCGACGACTTCAACGGCCCGGCGATGCAACTGAGACTGAGACGGCGAAGACCGACACGGGAAACAAAAACCACACACAACTGCAGGCAACGCCGCACGCGAAGCGGAAATCAACCGTATTTGTTGCGATCTGCTGCGTGTTTTTGATTCGTGATCAGCGAATCTGAATCTGCCTGGAAGTTTTTGCAGGATGGAAAGTTCAGTCTGGGTGAGGGTCTCATGCGCGACCATGTTTCTGCAGCTAGAACATGCTACAACAGCTGCCAAGATAATGAGCGACCCTTCGCGACCTAAAGCCGAGGCAGCCCTATGATGTGCAGCTTGGCGGACAGTGTGCAAACTCATGGTGCCTTTGGACCACCGCTGTTTCCAATGGTCCCCATTGGGTCGCATTGAGTCTCTCCGCCACTACTTAAAAGAGTGTCTGACAATTTTGGGAAAATTGAATTCGCAAGGTTTCTCTTCAGTTTCCCCATACAAATGGCCATGTAGTGGATAGTATCCTCCCATTGTTCTACAGACCCATTCCGCGCAGTGCGTGGTTCAAGACAAGTGAAAGAGAAACCCGGGAGGCAACCGAGAAACAACATCTGGGAGACAACTGGGAGACAACGGGTGACAAATGGAAACAATTTGGAGACAAATGGGAAACCGCATTTGGGAGACAAATGGGAATGCGGGAGACACCTGGAACAAAATTGGGAAAGGACATCTGAGAGACAGCTGGGGTTGTAGGAGACAAGTGGGTGACAATCGGGAAAGAATTGGGAGACAATTGGAGGCCACATGTGACAGATGAGTGGGAGATAACTACGACGTCAAATTTGGGGGACCGACGCCAGCTCAGAGACCACGCCAGCTGGGAGACCACACCTGGGACAGTGGAAGACAACTGGACAACAAATGGAAACACCTAGGAGGCAACTGATAAGTTTCCAAGGTTCCCGGGACTGCGCAGCTCAGGATGCCGCCCCGTGCTTCTAGAGATTGAAACCCAATCTGCTACTGGGAACAAGGTGGAAGATAAAATGGGAGACACAGTGAGAAACAAGGTGGGAGACAAGTTGGAAGACAAAACGGGGGACAAGTTGGAAGACAAAGCGAAAAGACAAAATGGGGGACAAGGATAGACAAGGTCCAGAACCGAATGCATCGGGAACGAAAGAGAAGTCGGGATACCACCCCCTGCTTCCAGTGACTTGAGGCCCAGCCTGAGTGAAACAAACATCAAAAAGAAAGAAAGAGAGAGAGGGAGAGAGAGACAGAAAGAAAGAATGAATGAATGAAGGAATGAAGGAAGCAAGGAACGGAAAGGAAAAGAAAACAAAGGAAAAGAAAAGAAAAGAAAGAAGGAAAGAGAGGGAGATTAACGCGATGCAATCCAAAATAGCACTTGGGGAGTATGAGGACAGAAGTTGTTGCGATTGACACACGACATACTGTAGATAGCTGAGATTGAGCTCACATCATCTCAGCGCACATGAAGGAATGATCGGAACCTAGGACTCAGCTAGGAGGCTGGCCGAATCAAGGCAGTGGACTGCCATAGATCTGGCTGAATCTAGCCCATTGATATCCCATTGGTGTTCCATGATGTTCGACCATGTTTTCCACCATGTTTCCAATTTTCTCAACATGTTTCTCCTCGTCATTGTTTGTCATTGTTTGTCTCACGCCAAGGGATGCGCCTGGGCCTTCCACACCAACAATGAGCACAATACCGATTTCATTGTGGTTTTGTGAGGCTTTGGCGTCATTTGTTCCCTGAGTTGTGCAAAGTGCTGCAGAGTATTTGCAGTGTTTTTGAACAGAACGCGAAATGATTGGTAGATATTGATAGGGTTATGTTTGTTATACAGTCGGTGCCTTGTTTTGACAGCATGAGAAACAAGACATTTGAACTGCAGGCATGTGAAGTTTGCAATGCAAAAGCAATTGCGGGCACAACTTTGCAGGGCATGATGTGTCATTCGCTCCGCATAGGCATCGCAGCCCTGCCTTTGGGCACGGAGAGGCCAGACTTGTGATGTGTCCAGGCAATTCCAGACACGTCCATGCCAATCATACAAACGCAGCAGGAAGTGGCATGGAATTCACCTTTCACAAGTACCGTGATATAGTCATTCACATACCATGTGTTATGATAGTAATCTCTACCCCCTGTTACTAAAACACCCCCCCCTCGCCAAATAATAAACACGGTGATCTATTTTTATTATTAAGGGGGGGGTTTGTATTAGGGTCCTGGTGCCCCTAATAATCAACACCAAAACCTTAATAATAAAAATACAAAAATAGAAAAAGAATCGATTTCAAAATTAAATCGATCCCTTTTAGAATCCATTTAAAACATTGCCAAAACTTGGATTTCGAAGCTTTCCCCTAATAATCAACGCCAAAACCGTAATAAAAATAGAAAAATAGAAACAAATCGATTTCAAAATTGATTGAATCCCTGATTAAAATCCATTTAAATTATTGCCAAAAATTGGATTTCGAAGCTTTTCCCTAATAATCAACATCAAAGATTGGAAGCGACAAGGAGCCAGGAATTGGGACCCTAATAATAAAACATCAGGTGTGATCCTATTTTCTTTAATAGGGTGTAGAAACCATCATTTCACTATCCTGTTCTAGTATTGACTTTCAATTGCCGCAATAAAAAACGCAATTGTGACCCACAAAAAAAAACAAAATGGCCAGTCCACTCCTATTTAACCGCCTCCGGCGTGTTCCGCCGGCTACCACGGCGACAGCAAGCACGGAGGCACCAGGACGTAAAGGTGTCAGGCTCATGCAGAACATTCAGATTGGTGCAAAAGTGTGTTGGTGTAAAAACATGGTGGCTTAAAGACATGTTGGTGTAAAANGTCAGGCTCATGCAGAACATTCAGATTGGTGCAAAAGTGTGTTGGTGTAAAAACATGGTGGCTTAAAGACATGTTGGTGTAAAAGCATGTTGGTGTAAACACATGTTGGTGTAAAAACATGTTGGTGTAAAAACATGTTGGTGTAGAAACTTGTTGGTGTAAAAACATGTTGGTGTAAAAACATGTTGGTGTAAAAACT